>JAWNGG020000498.1:0-39421 GCA_036937485.2 Tetragonisca angustula | reverse complement strand
CAATGACCCATTGCGTCGGAATTTATTAGGGAACAGTCGCATTTTATCGCGATCTAACACGAATAACCGTTAGTGACATCAAATCTGAATGGATTTGACATCACTCTACCCGCAATAATATTAGAAAAAATGACACAGGACTAACAGGTACGATGCATTACGATATATTTCGAAGTATTACACGGTTACAAACGGTTCTGCTGCATTCGATACACTGCAAGCACCAATTCCGCATATTACAGTATATTATATTTGTATACACAAACTAATCACGTTTGTGACTTTATTACACTTAATTACACCTCAATGACCCATTGCGTCGGAATTTATTAGGGAACAGTCGCATTTTATCGCGATCTAACACGAATAACCGTTAGTGACATCAAATCTGAATGGATTTGACATCACTCTACCCGCAATAATATTAGAAAAAATGACACAGGACTAACAGGTACGATGCATTACGATATATTTCGAAGTATTACACGGTTACAAACGGTTCTGCTGCATTCGATACACTGCAAGCACCAATTCCGCATATTACAGTATATTATATTTGTATACACAAACTAATCACGTTTGTGACTTTATTACACTTAATTACACCTCAATGACCCATTGCGTCGGAATTTATTAGGGAACAGTCGCATTTTATCGCGATCTAACACGAATAACCGTTAGTGACATCAAATCTGAATGGATTTGACATCACTCTACCCGCAATAATATTAGAAAAAATGACACAGGACTAACAGGTACGATGCATTACGATATATTTCGAAGTATTACACGGTTACAAACGGTTCTGCTGCATTCGATACACTGCAAGCACCAATTCCGCATATTACAGTATATTATATTTGTATACACAAACTAATCACGTTTGTGACTTTATTACACTTAATTACACCTCAATGACCCATTGCGTCGGAATTTATTAGGGAACAGTCGCATTTTATCGCGATCTAACACGAATAACCGTTAGTGACATCAAATCTGAATGGATTTGACATCACTCTACCCGCAATAATATTAGAAAAAATGACACAGGACTAACAGGTACGATGCATTACGATATATTTCGAAGTATTACACGGTTACAAACGGTTCTGCTGCATTCGATACACTGCAAGCACCAATTCCGCATATTACAGTATATTATATTTGTATACACAAACTAATCACGTTTGTGACTTTATTACACTTAATTACACCTCAATGACCCATTGCGTCGGAATTTATTAGGGAACAGTCGCATTTTATCGCGATCTAACACGAATAACCGTTAGTGACATCAAATCTGAATGGATTTGACATCACTCTACCCGCAATAATATTAGAAAAAATGACACAGGACTAACAGGTACGATGCATTACGATATATTTCGAAGTATTACACGGTTACAAACGGTTCTGCTGCATTCGATACACTGCAAGCACCAATTCCGCATATTACAGTATATTATATTTGTATACACAAACTAATCACGTTTGTGACTTTATTACACTTAATTACACCTCAATGACCCATTGCGTCGGAATTTATTAGGGAACAGTCGCATTTTATCGCGATCTAACACGAATAACCGTTAGTGACATCAAATCTGAATGGATTTGACATCACTCTACCCGCAATAATATTAGAAAAAATGACACAGGACTAACAGGTACGATGCATTACGATATATTTCGAAGTATTACACGGTTACAAACGGTTCTGCTGCATTCGATACACTGCAAGCACCAATTCCGCATATTACAGTATATTATATTTGTATACACAAACTAATCACGTTTGTGACTTTATTACACTTAATTACACCTCAATGACCCATTGCGTCGGAATTTATTAGGGAACAGTCGCATTTTATCGCGATCTAACACGAATAACCGTTAGTGACATCAAATCTGAATGGATTTGACATCACTCTACCCGCAATAATATTAGAAAAAATGACACAGGACTAACAGGTACGATGCATTACGATATATTTCGAAGTATTACACGGTTACAAACGGTTCTGCTGCATTCGATACACTGCAAGCACCAATTCCGCATATTACAGTATATTATATTTGTATACACAAACTAATCACGTTTGTGACTTTATTACACTTAATTACACCTCAATGACCCATTGCGTCGGAATTTATTAGGGAACAGTCGCATTTTATCGCGATCTAACACGAATAACCGTTAGTGACATCAAATCTGAATGGATTTGACATCACTCTACCCGCAATAATATTAGAAAAAATGACACAGGACTAACAGGTACGATGCATTACGATATATTTCGAAGTATTACACGGTTACAAACGGTTCTGCTGCATTCGATACACTGCAAGCACCAATTCCGCATATTACAGTATATTATATTTGTATACACAAACTAATCACGTTTGTGACTTTATTACACTTAATTACACCTCAATGACCCATTGCGTCGGAATTTATTAGGGAACAGTCGCATTTTATCGCGATCTAACACGAATAACCGTTAGTGACATCAAATCTGAATGGATTTGACATCACTCTACCCGCAATAATATTAGAAAAAATGACACAGGACTAACAGGTACGATGCATTACGATATATTTCGAAGTATTACACGGTTACAAACGGTTCTGCTGCATTCGATACACTGCAAGCACCAATTCCGCATATTACAGTATATTATATTTGTATACACAAACTAATCACGTTTGTGACTTTATTACACTTAATTACACCTCAATGACCCATTGCGTCGGAATTTATTAGGGAACAGTCGCATTTTATCGCGATCTAACACGAATAACCGTTAGTGACATCAAATCTGAATGGATTTGACATCACTCTACCCGCAATAATATTAGAAAAAATGACACAGGACTAACAGGTACGATGCATTACGATATATTTCGAAGTATTACACGGTTACAAACGGTTCTGCTGCATTCGATACACTGCAAGCACCAATTCCGCATATTACAGTATATTATATTTGTATACACAAACTAATCACGTTTGTGACTTTATTACACTTAATTACACCTCAATGACCCATTGCGTCGGAATTTATTAGGGAACAGTCGCATTTTATCGCGATCTAACACGAATAACCGTTAGTGACATCAAATCTGAATGGATTTGACATCACTCTACCCGCAATAATATTAGAAAAAATGACACAGGACTAACAGGTACGATGCATTACGATATATTTCGAAGTATTACACGGTTACAAACGGTTCTGCTGCATTCGATACACTGCAAGCACCAATTCCGCATATTACAGTATATTATATTTGTATACACAAACTAATCACGTTTGTGACTTTATTACACTTAATTACACCTCAATGACCCATTGCGTCGGAATTTATTAGGGAACAGTCGCATTTTATCGCGATCTAACACGAATAACCGTTAGTGACATCAAATCTGAATGGATTTGACATCACTCTACCCGCAATAATATTAGAAAAAATGACACAGGACTAACAGGTACGATGCATTACGATATATTTCGAAGTATTACACGGTTACAAACGGTTCTGCTGCATTCGATACACTGCAAGCACCAATTCCGCATATTACAGTATATTATATTTGTATACACAAACTAATCACGTTTGTGACTTTATTACACTTAATTACACCTCAATGACCCATTGCGTCGGAATTTATTAGGGAACAGTCGCATTTTATCGCGATCTAACACGAATAACCGTTAGTGACATCAAATCTGAATGGATTTGACATCACTCTACCCGCAATAATATTAGAAAAAATGACACAGGACTAACAGGTACGATGCATTACGATATATTTCGAAGTATTACACGGTTACAAACGGTTCTGCTGCATTCGATACACTGCAAGCACCAATTCCGCATATTACAGTATATTATATTTGTATACACAAACTAATCACGTTTGTGACTTTATTACACTTAATTACACCTCAATGACCCATTGCGTCGGAATTTATTAGGGAACAGTCGCATTTTATCGCGATCTAACACGAATAACCGTTAGTGACATCAAATCTGAATGGATTTGACATCACTCTACCCGCAATAATATTAGAAAAAATGACACAGGACTAACAGGTACGATGCATTACGATATATTTCGAAGTATTACACGGTTACAAACGGTTCTGCTGCATTCGATACACTGCAAGCACCAATTCCGCATATTACAGTATATTATATTTGTATACACAAACTAATCACGTTTGTGACTTTATTACACTTAATTACACCTCAATGACCCATTGCGTCGGAATTTATTAGGGAACAGTCGCATTTTATCGCGATCTAACACGAATAACCGTTAGTGACATCAAATCTGAATGGATTTGACATCACTCTACCCGCAATAATATTAGAAAAAATGACACAGGACTAACAGGTACGATGCATTACGATATATTTCGAAGTATTACACGGTTACAAACGGTTCTGCTGCATTCGATACACTGCAAGCACCAATTCCGCATATTACAGTATATTATATTTGTATACACAAACTAATCACGTTTGTGACTTTATTACACTTAATTACACCTCAATGACCCATTGCGTCGGAATTTATTAGGGAACAGTCGCATTTTATCGCGATCTAACACGAATAACCGTTAGTGACATCAAATCTGAATGGATTTGACATCACTCTACCCGCAATAATATTAGAAAAAATGACACAGGACTAACAGGTACGATGCATTACGATATATTTCGAAGTATTACACGGTTACAAACGGTTCTGCTGCATTCGATACACTGCAAGCACCAATTCCGCATATTACAGTATATTATATTTGTATACACAAACTAATCACGTTTGTGACTTTATTACACTTAATTACACCTCAATGACCCATTGCGTCGGAATTTATTAGGGAACAGTCGCATTTTATCGCGATCTAACACGAATAACCGTTAGTGACATCAAATCTGAATGGATTTGACATCACTCTACCCGCAATAATATTAGAAAAAATGACACAGGACTAACAGGTACGATGCATTACGATATATTTCGAAGTATTACACGGTTACAAACGGTTCTGCTGCATTCGATACACTGCAAGCACCAATTCCGCATATTACAGTATATTATATTTGTATACACAAACTAATCACGTTTGTGACTTTATTACACTTAATTACACCTCAATGACCCATTGCGTCGGAATTTATTAGGGAACAGTCGCATTTTATCGCGATCTAACACGAATAACCGTTAGTGACATCAAATCTGAATGGATTTGACATCACTCTACCCGCAATAATATTAGAAAAAATGACACAGGACTAACAGGTACGATGCATTACGATATATTTCGAAGTATTACACGGTTACAAACGGTTCTGCTGCATTCGATACACTGCAAGCACCAATTCCGCATATTACAGTATATTATATTTGTATACACAAACTAATCACGTTTGTGACTTTATTACACTTAATTACACCTCAATGACCCATTGCGTCGGAATTTATTAGGGAACAGTCGCATTTTATCGCGATCTAACACGAATAACCGTTAGTGACATCAAATCTGAATGGATTTGACATCACTCTACCCGCAATAATATTAGAAAAAATGACACAGGACTAACAGGTACGATGCATTACGATATATTTCGAAGTATTACACGGTTACAAACGGTTCTGCTGCATTCGATACACTGCAAGCACCAATTCCGCATATTACAGTATATTATATTTGTATACACAAACTAATCACGTTTGTGACTTTATTACACTTAATTACACCTCAATGACCCATTGCGTCGGAATTTATTAGGGAACAGTCGCATTTTATCGCGATCTAACACGAATAACCGTTAGTGACATCAAATCTGAATGGATTTGACATCACTCTACCCGCAATAATATTAGAAAAAATGACACAGGACTAACAGGTACGATGCATTACGATATATTTCGAAGTATTACACGGTTACAAACGGTTCTGCTGCATTCGATACACTGCAAGCACCAATTCCGCATATTACAGTATATTATATTTGTATACACAAACTAATCACGTTTGTGACTTTATTACACTTAATTACACCTCAATGACCCATTGCGTCGGAATTTATTAGGGAACAGTCGCATTTTATCGCGATCTAACACGAATAACCGTTAGTGACATCAAATCTGAATGGATTTGACATCACTCTACCCGCAATAATATTAGAAAAAATGACACAGGACTAACAGGTACGATGCATTACGATATATTTCGAAGTATTACACGGTTACAAACGGTTCTGCTGCATTCGATACACTGCAAGCACCAATTCCGCATATTACAGTATATTATATTTGTATACACAAACTAATCACGTTTGTGACTTTATTACACTTAATTACACCTCAATGACCCATTGCGTCGGAATTTATTAGGGAACAGTCGCATTTTATCGCGATCTAACACGAATAACCGTTAGTGACATCAAATCTGAATGGATTTGACATCACTCTACCCGCAATAATATTAGAAAAAATGACACAGGACTAACAGGTACGATGCATTACGATATATTTCGAAGTATTACACGGTTACAAACGGTTCTGCTGCATTCGATACACTGCAAGCACCAATTCCGCATATTACAGTATATTATATTTGTATACACAAACTAATCACGTTTGTGACTTTATTACACTTAATTACACCTCAATGACCCATTGCGTCGGAATTTATTAGGGAACAGTCGCATTTTATCGCGATCTAACACGAATAACCGTTAGTGACATCAAATCTGAATGGATTTGACATCACTCTACCCGCAATAATATTAGAAAAAATGACACAGGACTAACAGGTACGATGCATTACGATATATTTCGAAGTATTACACGGTTACAAACGGTTCTGCTGCATTCGATACACTGCAAGCACCAATTCCGCATATTACAGTATATTATATTTGTATACACAAACTAATCACGTTTGTGACTTTATTACACTTAATTACACCTCAATGACCCATTGCGTCGGAATTTATTAGGGAACAGTCGCATTTTATCGCGATCTAACACGAATAACCGTTAGTGACATCAAATCTGAATGGATTTGACATCACTCTACCCGCAATAATATTAGAAAAAATGACACAGGACTAACAGGTACGATGCATTACGATATATTTCGAAGTATTACACGGTTACAAACGGTTCTGCTGCATTCGATACACTGCAAGCACCAATTCCGCATATTACAGTATATTATATTTGTATACACAAACTAATCACGTTTGTGACTTTATTACACTTAATTACACCTCAATGACCCATTGCGTCGGAATTTATTAGGGAACAGTCGCATTTTATCGCGATCTAACACGAATAACCGTTAGTGACATCAAATCTGAATGGATTTGACATCACTCTACCCGCAATAATATTAGAAAAAATGACACAGGACTAACAGGTACGATGCATTACGATATATTTCGAAGTATTACACGGTTACAAACGGTTCTGCTGCATTCGATACACTGCAAGCACCAATTCCGCATATTACAGTATATTATATTTGTATACACAAACTAATCACGTTTGTGACTTTATTACACTTAATTACACCTCAATGACCCATTGCGTCGGAATTTATTAGGGAACAGTCGCATTTTATCGCGATCTAACACGAATAACCGTTAGTGACATCAAATCTGAATGGATTTGACATCACTCTACCCGCAATAATATTAGAAAAAATGACACAGGACTAACAGGTACGATGCATTACGATATATTTCGAAGTATTACACGGTTACAAACGGTTCTGCTGCATTCGATACACTGCAAGCACCAATTCCGCATATTACAGTATATTATATTTGTATACACAAACTAATCACGTTTGTGACTTTATTACACTTAATTACACCTCAATGACCCATTGCGTCGGAATTTATTAGGGAACAGTCGCATTTTATCGCGATCTAACACGAATAACCGTTAGTGACATCAAATCTGAATGGATTTGACATCACTCTACCCGCAATAATATTAGAAAAAATGACACAGGACTAACAGGTACGATGCATTACGATATATTTCGAAGTATTACACGGTTACAAACGGTTCTGCTGCATTCGATACACTGCAAGCACCAATTCCGCATATTACAGTATATTATATTTGTATACACAAACTAATCACGTTTGTGACTTTATTACACTTAATTACACCTCAATGACCCATTGCGTCGGAATTTATTAGGGAACAGTCGCATTTTATCGCGATCTAACACGAATAACCGTTAGTGACATCAAATCTGAATGGATTTGACATCACTCTACCCGCAATAATATTAGAAAAAATGACACAGGACTAACAGGTACGATGCATTACGATATATTTCGAAGTATTACACGGTTACAAACGGTTCTGCTGCATTCGATACACTGCAAGCACCAATTCCGCATATTACAGTATATTATATTTGTATACACAAACTAATCACGTTTGTGACTTTATTACACTTAATTACACCTCAATGACCCATTGCGTCGGAATTTATTAGGGAACAGTCGCATTTTATCGCGATCTAACACGAATAACCGTTAGTGACATCAAATCTGAATGGATTTGACATCACTCTACCCGCAATAATATTAGAAAAAATGACACAGGACTAACAGGTACGATGCATTACGATATATTTCGAAGTATTACACGGTTACAAACGGTTCTGCTGCATTCGATACACTGCAAGCACCAATTCCGCATATTACAGTATATTATATTTGTATACACAAACTAATCACGTTTGTGACTTTATTACACTTAATTACACCTCAATGACCCATTGCGTCGGAATTTATTAGGGAACAGTCGCATTTTATCGCGATCTAACACGAATAACCGTTAGTGACATCAAATCTGAATGGATTTGACATCACTCTACCCGCAATAATATTAGAAAAAATGACACAGGACTAACAGGTACGATGCATTACGATATATTTCGAAGTATTACACGGTTACAAACGGTTCTGCTGCATTCGATACACTGCAAGCACCAATTCCGCATATTACAGTATATTATATTTGTATACACAAACTAATCACGTTTGTGACTTTATTACACTTAATTACACCTCAATGACCCATTGCGTCGGAATTTATTAGGGAACAGTCGCATTTTATCGCGATCTAACACGAATAACCGTTAGTGACATCAAATCTGAATGGATTTGACATCACTCTACCCGCAATAATATTAGAAAAAATGACACAGGACTAACAGGTACGATGCATTACGATATATTTCGAAGTATTACACGGTTACAAACGGTTCTGCTGCATTCGATACACTGCAAGCACCAATTCCGCATATTACAGTATATTATATTTGTATACACAAACTAATCACGTTTGTGACTTTATTACACTTAATTACACCTCAATGACCCATTGCGTCGGAATTTATTAGGGAACAGTCGCATTTTATCGCGATCTAACACGAATAACCGTTAGTGACATCAAATCTGAATGGATTTGACATCACTCTACCCGCAATAATATTAGAAAAAATGACACAGGACTAACAGGTACGATGCATTACGATATATTTCGAAGTATTACACGGTTACAAACGGTTCTGCTGCATTCGATACACTGCAAGCACCAATTCCGCATATTACAGTATATTATATTTGTATACACAAACTAATCACGTTTGTGACTTTATTACACTTAATTACACCTCAATGACCCATTGCGTCGGAATTTATTAGGGAACAGTCGCATTTTATCGCGATCTAACACGAATAACCGTTAGTGACATCAAATCTGAATGGATTTGACATCACTCTACCCGCAATAATATTAGAAAAAATGACACAGGACTAACAGGTACGATGCATTACGATATATTTCGAAGTATTACACGGTTACAAACGGTTCTGCTGCATTCGATACACTGCAAGCACCAATTCCGCATATTACAGTATATTATATTTGTATACACAAACTAATCACGTTTGTGACTTTATTACACTTAATTACACCTCAATGACCCATTGCGTCGGAATTTATTAGGGAACAGTCGCATTTTATCGCGATCTAACACGAATAACCGTTAGTGACATCAAATCTGAATGGATTTGACATCACTCTACCCGCAATAATATTAGAAAAAATGACACAGGACTAACAGGTACGATGCATTACGATATATTTCGAAGTATTACACGGTTACAAACGGTTCTGCTGCATTCGATACACTGCAAGCACCAATTCCGCATATTACAGTATATTATATTTGTATACACAAACTAATCACGTTTGTGACTTTATTACACTTAATTACACCTCAATGACCCATTGCGTCGGAATTTATTAGGGAACAGTCGCATTTTATCGCGATCTAACACGAATAACCGTTAGTGACATCAAATCTGAATGGATTTGACATCACTCTACCCGCAATAATATTAGAAAAAATGACACAGGACTAACAGGTACGATGCATTACGATATATTTCGAAGTATTACACGGTT
This sequence comes from Tetragonisca angustula, assembly GCA_036937485.2. Lineage (NCBI taxonomy): Eukaryota > Metazoa > Arthropoda > Insecta > Hymenoptera > Apidae > Tetragonisca > Tetragonisca angustula. The sequence continues at coordinate 28,898 of JAWNGG020000498.1, read as the reverse complement.
ACAAACGGTTCTGCTGCATTCGATACACTGCAAGCACCAATTCCGCATATTACAGTATATTATATTTGTATACACAAACTAATCACGTTTGTGACTTTATTACACTTAATTACACCTCAATGACCCATTGCGTCGGAATTTATTAGGGAACAGTCGCATTTTATCGCGATCTAACACGAATAACCGTTAGTGACATCAAATCTGAATGGATTTGACATCACTCTACCCGCAATAATATTAGAAAAAATGACACAGGACTAACAGGTACGATGCATTACGATATATTTCGAAGTATTACACGGTTACAAACGGTTCTGCTGCATTCGATACACTGCAAGCACCAATTCCGCATATTACAGTATATTATATTTGTATACACAAACTAATCACGTTTGTGACTTTATTACACTTAATTACACCTCAATGACCCATTGCGTCGGAATTTATTAGGGAACAGTCGCATTTTATCGCGATCTAACACGAATAACCGTTAGTGACATCAAATCTGAATGGATTTGACATCACTCTACCCGCAATAATATTAGAAAAAATGACACAGGACTAACAGGTACGATGCATTACGATATATTTCGAAGTATTACACGGTTACAAACGGTTCTGCTGCATTCGATACACTGCAAGCACCAATTCCGCATATTACAGTATATTATATTTGTATACACAAACTAATCACGTTTGTGACTTTATTACACTTAATTACACCTCAATGACCCATTGCGTCGGAATTTATTAGGGAACAGTCGCATTTTATCGCGATCTAACACGAATAACCGTTAGTGACATCAAATCTGAATGGATTTGACATCACTCTACCCGCAATAATATTAGAAAAAATGACACAGGACTAACAGGTACGATGCATTACGATATATTTCGAAGTATTACACGGTTACAAACGGTTCTGCTGCATTCGATACACTGCAAGCACCAATTCCGCATATTACAGTATATTATATTTGTATACACAAACTAATCACGTTTGTGACTTTATTACACTTAATTACACCTCAATGACCCATTGCGTCGGAATTTATTAGGGAACAGTCGCATTTTATCGCGATCTAACACGAATAACCGTTAGTGACATCAAATCTGAATGGATTTGACATCACTCTACCCGCAATAATATTAGAAAAAATGACACAGGACTAACAGGTACGATGCATTACGATATATTTCGAAGTATTACACGGTTACAAACGGTTCTGCTGCATTCGATACACTGCAAGCACCAATTCCGCATATTACAGTATATTATATTTGTATACACAAACTAATCACGTTTGTGACTTTATTACACTTAATTACACCTCAATGACCCATTGCGTCGGAATTTATTAGGGAACAGTCGCATTTTATCGCGATCTAACACGAATAACCGTTAGTGACATCAAATCTGAATGGATTTGACATCACTCTACCCGCAATAATATTAGAAAAAATGACACAGGACTAACAGGTACGATGCATTACGATATATTTCGAAGTATTACACGGTTACAAACGGTTCTGCTGCATTCGATACACTGCAAGCACCAATTCCGCATATTACAGTATATTATATTTGTATACACAAACTAATCACGTTTGTGACTTTATTACACTTAATTACACCTCAATGACCCATTGCGTCGGAATTTATTAGGGAACAGTCGCATTTTATCGCGATCTAACACGAATAACCGTTAGTGACATCAAATCTGAATGGATTTGACATCACTCTACCCGCAATAATATTAGAAAAAATGACACAGGACTAACAGGTACGATGCATTACGATATATTTCGAAGTATTACACGGTTACAAACGGTTCTGCTGCATTCGATACACTGCAAGCACCAATTCCGCATATTACAGTATATTATATTTGTATACACAAACTAATCACGTTTGTGACTTTATTACACTTAATTACACCTCAATGACCCATTGCGTCGGAATTTATTAGGGAACAGTCGCATTTTATCGCGATCTAACACGAATAACCGTTAGTGACATCAAATCTGAATGGATTTGACATCACTCTACCCGCAATAATATTAGAAAAAATGACACAGGACTAACAGGTACGATGCATTACGATATATTTCGAAGTATTACACGGTTACAAACGGTTCTGCTGCATTCGATACACTGCAAGCACCAATTCCGCATATTACAGTATATTATATTTGTATACACAAACTAATCACGTTTGTGACTTTATTACACTTAATTACACCTCAATGACCCATTGCGTCGGAATTTATTAGGGAACAGTCGCATTTTATCGCGATCTAACACGAATAACCGTTAGTGACATCAAATCTGAATGGATTTGACATCACTCTACCCGCAATAATATTAGAAAAAATGACACAGGACTAACAGGTACGATGCATTACGATATATTTCGAAGTATTACACGGTTACAAACGGTTCTGCTGCATTCGATACACTGCAAGCACCAATTCCGCATATTACAGTATATTATATTTGTATACACAAACTAATCACGTTTGTGACTTTATTACACTTAATTACACCTCAATGACCCATTGCGTCGGAATTTATTAGGGAACAGTCGCATTTTATCGCGATCTAACACGAATAACCGTTAGTGACATCAAATCTGAATGGATTTGACATCACTCTACCCGCAATAATATTAGAAAAAATGACACAGGACTAACAGGTACGATGCATTACGATATATTTCGAAGTATTACACGGTTACAAACGGTTCTGCTGCATTCGATACACTGCAAGCACCAATTCCGCATATTACAGTATATTATATTTGTATACACAAACTAATCACGTTTGTGACTTTATTACACTTAATTACACCTCAATGACCCATTGCGTCGGAATTTATTAGGGAACAGTCGCATTTTATCGCGATCTAACACGAATAACCGTTAGTGACATCAAATCTGAATGGATTTGACATCACTCTACCCGCAATAATATTAGAAAAAATGACACAGGACTAACAGGTACGATGCATTACGATATATTTCGAAGTATTACACGGTTACAAACGGTTCTGCTGCATTCGATACACTGCAAGCACCAATTCCGCATATTACAGTATATTATATTTGTATACACAAACTAATCACGTTTGTGACTTTATTACACTTAATTACACCTCAATGACCCATTGCGTCGGAATTTATTAGGGAACAGTCGCATTTTATCGCGATCTAACACGAATAACCGTTAGTGACATCAAATCTGAATGGATTTGACATCACTCTACCCGCAATAATATTAGAAAAAATGACACAGGACTAACAGGTACGATGCATTACGATATATTTCGAAGTATTACACGGTTACAAACGGTTCTGCTGCATTCGATACACTGCAAGCACCAATTCCGCATATTACAGTATATTATATTTGTATACACAAACTAATCACGTTTGTGACTTTATTACACTTAATTACACCTCAATGACCCATTGCGTCGGAATTTATTAGGGAACAGTCGCATTTTATCGCGATCTAACACGAATAACCGTTAGTGACATCAAATCTGAATGGATTTGACATCACTCTACCCGCAATAATATTAGAAAAAATGACACAGGACTAACAGGTACGATGCATTACGATATATTTCGAAGTATTACACGGTTACAAACGGTTCTGCTGCATTCGATACACTGCAAGCACCAATTCCGCATATTACAGTATATTATATTTGTATACACAAACTAATCACGTTTGTGACTTTATTACACTTAATTACACCTCAATGACCCATTGCGTCGGAATTTATTAGGGAACAGTCGCATTTTATCGCGATCTAACACGAATAACCGTTAGTGACATCAAATCTGAATGGATTTGACATCACTCTACCCGCAATAATATTAGAAAAAATGACACAGGACTAACAGGTACGATGCATTACGATATATTTCGAAGTATTACACGGTTACAAACGGTTCTGCTGCATTCGATACACTGCAAGCACCAATTCCGCATATTACAGTATATTATATTTGTATACACAAACTAATCACGTTTGTGACTTTATTACACTTAATTACACCTCAATGACCCATTGCGTCGGAATTTATTAGGGAACAGTCGCATTTTATCGCGATCTAACACGAATAACCGTTAGTGACATCAAATCTGAATGGATTTGACATCACTCTACCCGCAATAATATTAGAAAAAATGACACAGGACTAACAGGTACGATGCATTACGATATATTTCGAAGTATTACACGGTTACAAACGGTTCTGCTGCATTCGATACACTGCAAGCACCAATTCCGCATATTACAGTATATTATATTTGTATACACAAACTAATCACGTTTGTGACTTTATTACACTTAATTACACCTCAATGACCCATTGCGTCGGAATTTATTAGGGAACAGTCGCATTTTATCGCGATCTAACACGAATAACCGTTAGTGACATCAAATCTGAATGGATTTGACATCACTCTACCCGCAATAATATTAGAAAAAATGACACAGGACTAACAGGTACGATGCATTACGATATATTTCGAAGTATTACACGGTTACAAACGGTTCTGCTGCATTCGATACACTGCAAGCACCAATTCCGCATATTACAGTATATTATATTTGTATACACAAACTAATCACGTTTGTGACTTTATTACACTTAATTACACCTCAATGACCCATTGCGTCGGAATTTATTAGGGAACAGTCGCATTTTATCGCGATCTAACACGAATAACCGTTAGTGACATCAAATCTGAATGGATTTGACATCACTCTACCCGCAATAATATTAGAAAAAATGACACAGGACTAACAGGTACGATGCATTACGATATATTTCGAAGTATTACACGGTTACAAACGGTTCTGCTGCATTCGATACACTGCAAGCACCAATTCCGCATATTACAGTATATTATATTTGTATACACAAACTAATCACGTTTGTGACTTTATTACACTTAATTACACCTCAATGACCCATTGCGTCGGAATTTATTAGGGAACAGTCGCATTTTATCGCGATCTAACACGAATAACCGTTAGTGACATCAAATCTGAATGGATTTGACATCACTCTACCCGCAATAATATTAGAAAAAATGACACAGGACTAACAGGTACGATGCATTACGATATATTTCGAAGTATTACACGGTTACAAACGGTTCTGCTGCATTCGATACACTGCAAGCACCAATTCCGCATATTACAGTATATTATATTTGTATACACAAACTAATCACGTTTGTGACTTTATTACACTTAATTACACCTCAATGACCCATTGCGTCGGAATTTATTAGGGAACAGTCGCATTTTATCGCGATCTAACACGAATAACCGTTAGTGACATCAAATCTGAATGGATTTGACATCACTCTACCCGCAATAATATTAGAAAAAATGACACAGGACTAACAGGTACGATGCATTACGATATATTTCGAAGTATTACACGGTTACAAACGGTTCTGCTGCATTCGATACACTGCAAGCACCAATTCCGCATATTACAGTATATTATATTTGTATACACAAACTAATCACGTTTGTGACTTTATTACACTTAATTACACCTCAATGACCCATTGCGTCGGAATTTATTAGGGAACAGTCGCATTTTATCGCGATCTAACACGAATAACCGTTAGTGACATCAAATCTGAATGGATTTGACATCACTCTACCCGCAATAATATTAGAAAAAATGACACAGGACTAACAGGTACGATGCATTACGATATATTTCGAAGTATTACACGGTTACAAACGGTTCTGCTGCATTCGATACACTGCAAGCACCAATTCCGCATATTACAGTATATTATATTTGTATACACAAACTAATCACGTTTGTGACTTTATTACACTTAATTACACCTCAATGACCCATTGCGTCGGAATTTATTAGGGAACAGTCGCATTTTATCGCGATCTAACACGAATAACCGTTAGTGACATCAAATCTGAATGGATTTGACATCACTCTACCCGCAATAATATTAGAAAAAATGACACAGGACTAACAGGTACGATGCATTACGATATATTTCGAAGTATTACACGGTTACAAACGGTTCTGCTGCATTCGATACACTGCAAGCACCAATTCCGCATATTACAGTATATTATATTTGTATACACAAACTAATCACGTTTGTGACTTTATTACACTTAATTACACCTCAATGACCCATTGCGTCGGAATTTATTAGGGAACAGTCGCATTTTATCGCGATCTAACACGAATAACCGTTAGTGACATCAAATCTGAATGGATTTGACATCACTCTACCCGCAATAATATTAGAAAAAATGACACAGGACTAACAGGTACGATGCATTACGATATATTTCGAAGTATTACACGGTTACAAACGGTTCTGCTGCATTCGATACACTGCAAGCACCAATTCCGCATATTACAGTATATTATATTTGTATACACAAACTAATCACGTTTGTGACTTTATTACACTTAATTACACCTCAATGACCCATTGCGTCGGAATTTATTAGGGAACAGTCGCATTTTATCGCGATCTAACACGAATAACCGTTAGTGACATCAAATCTGAATGGATTTGACATCACTCTACCCGCAATAATATTAGAAAAAATGACACAGGACTAACAGGTACGATGCATTACGATATATTTCGAAGTATTACACGGTTACAAACGGTTCTGCTGCATTCGATACACTGCAAGCACCAATTCCGCATATTACAGTATATTATATTTGTATACACAAACTAATCACGTTTGTGACTTTATTACACTTAATTACACCTCAATGACCCATTGCGTCGGAATTTATTAGGGAACAGTCGCATTTTATCGCGATCTAACACGAATAACCGTTAGTGACATCAAATCTGAATGGATTTGACATCACTCTACCCGCAATAATATTAGAAAAAATGACACAGGACTAACAGGTACGATGCATTACGATATATTTCGAAGTATTACACGGTTACAAACGGTTCTGCTGCATTCGATACACTGCAAGCACCAATTCCGCATATTACAGTATATTATATTTGTATACACAAACTAATCACGTTTGTGACTTTATTACACTTAATTACACCTCAATGACCCATTGCGTCGGAATTTATTAGGGAACAGTCGCATTTTATCGCGATCTAACACGAATAACCGTTAGTGACATCAAATCTGAATGGATTTGACATCACTCTACCCGCAATAATATTAGAAAAAATGACACAGGACTAACAGGTACGATGCATTACGATATATTTCGAAGTATTACACGGTTACAAACGGTTCTGCTGCATTCGATACACTGCAAGCACCAATTCCGCATATTACAGTATATTATATTTGTATACACAAACTAATCACGTTTGTGACTTTATTACACTTAATTACACCTCAATGACCCATTGCGTCGGAATTTATTAGGGAACAGTCGCATTTTATCGCGATCTAACACGAATAACCGTTAGTGACATCAAATCTGAATGGATTTGACATCACTCTACCCGCAATAATATTAGAAAAAATGACACAGGACTAACAGGTACGATGCATTACGATATATTTCGAAGTATTACACGGTTACAAACGGTTCTGCTGCATTCGATACACTGCAAGCACCAATTCCGCATATTACAGTATATTATATTTGTATACACAAACTAATCACGTTTGTGACTTTATTACACTTAATTACACCTCAATGACCCATTGCGTCGGAATTTATTAGGGAACAGTCGCATTTTATCGCGATCTAACACGAATAACCGTTAGTGACATCAAATCTGAATGGATTTGACATCACTCTACCCGCAATAATATTAGAAAAAATGACACAGGACTAACAGGTACGATGCATTACGATATATTTCGAAGTATTACACGGTTACAAACGGTTCTGCTGCATTCGATACACTGCAAGCACCAATTCCGCATATTACAGTATATTATATTTGTATACACAAACTAATCACGTTTGTGACTTTATTACACTTAATTACACCTCAATGACCCATTGCGTCGGAATTTATTAGGGAACAGTCGCATTTTATCGCGATCTAACACGAATAACCGTTAGTGACATCAAATCTGAATGGATTTGACATCACTCTACCCGCAATAATATTAGAAAAAATGACACAGGACTAACAGGTACGATGCATTACGATATATTTCGAAGTATTACACGGTTACAAACGGTTCTGCTGCATTCGATACACTGCAAGCACCAATTCCGCATATTACAGTATATTATATTTGTATACACAAACTAATCACGTTTGTGACTTTATTACACTTAATTACACCTCAATGACCCATTGCGTCGGAATTTATTAGGGAACAGTCGCATTTTATCGCGATCTAACACGAATAACCGTTAGTGACATCAAATCTGAATGGATTTGACATCACTCTACCCGCAATAATATTAGAAAAAATGACACAGGACTAACAGGTACGATGCATTACGATATATTTCGAAGTATTACACGGTTACAAACGGTTCTGCTGCATTCGATACACTGCAAGCACCAATTCCGCATATTACAGTATATTATATTTGTATACACAAACTAATCACGTTTGTGACTTTATTACACTTAATTACACCTCAATGACCCATTGCGTCGGAATTTATTAGGGAACAGTCGCATTTTATCGCGATCTAACACGAATAACCGTTAGTGACATCAAATCTGAATGGATTTGACATCACTCTACCCGCAATAATATTAGAAAAAATGACACAGGACTAACAGGTACGATGCATTACGATATATTTCGAAGTATTACACGGTTACAAACGGTTCTGCTGCATTCGATACACTGCAAGCACCAATTCCGCATATTACAGTATATTATATTTGTATACACAAACTAATCACGTTTGTGACTTTATTACACTTAATTACACCTCAATGACCCATTGCGTCGGAATTTATTAGGGAACAGTCGCATTTTATCGCGATCTAACACGAATAACCGTTAGTGACATCAAATCTGAATGGATTTGACATCACTCTACCCGCAATAATATTAGAAAAAATGACACAGGACTAACAGGTACGATGCATTACGATATATTTCGAAGTATTACACGGTTACAAACGGTTCTGCTGCATTCGATACACTGCAAGCACCAATTCCGCATATTACAGTATATTATATTTGTATACACAAACTAATCACGTTTGTGACTTTATTACACTTAATTACACCTCAATGACCCATTGCGTCGGAATTTATTAGGGAACAGTCGCATTTTATCGCGATCTAACACGAATAACCGTTAGTGACATCAAATCTGAATGGATTTGACATCACTCTACCCGCAATAATATTAGAAAAAATGACACAGGACTAACAGGTACGATGCATTACGATATATTTCGAAGTATTACACGGTTACAAACGGTTCTGCTGCATTCGATACACTGCAAGCACCAATTCCGCATATTACAGTATATTATATTTGTATACACAAACTAATCACGTTTGTGACTTTATTACACTTAATTACACCTCAATGACCCATTGCGTCGGAATTTATTAGGGAACAGTCGCATTTTATCGCGATCTAACACGAATAACCGTTAGTGACATCAAATCTGAATGGATTTGACATCACTCTACCCGCAATAATATTAGAAAAAATGACACAGGACTAACAGGTACGATGCATTACGATATATTTCGAAGTATTACACGGTTACAAACGGTTCTGCTGCATTCGATACACTGCAAGCACCAATTCCGCATATTACAGTATATTATATTTGTATACACAAACTAATCACGTTTGTGACTTTATTACACTTAATTACACCTCAATGACCCATTGCGTCGGAATTTATTAGGGAACAGTCGCATTTTATCGCGATCTAACACGAATAACCGTTAGTGACATCAAATCTGAATGGATTTGACATCACTCTACCCGCAATAATATTAGAAAAAATGACACAGGACTAACAGGTACGATGCATTACGATATATTTCGAAGTATTACACGGTTACAAACGGTTCTGCTGCATTCGATACACTGCAAGCACCAATTCCGCATATTACAGTATATTATATTTGTATACACAAACTAATCACGTTTGTGACTTTATTACACTTAATTACACCTCAATGACCCATTGCGTCGGAATTTATTAGGGAACAGTCGCATTTTATCGCGATCTAACACGAATAACCGTTAGTGACATCAAATCTGAATGGATTTGACATCACTCTACCCGCAATAATATTAGAAAAAATGACACAGGACTAACAGGTACGATGCATTACGATATATTTCGAAGTATTACACGGTTACAAACGGTTCTGCTGCATTCGATACACTGCAAGCACCAATTCCGCATATTACAGTATATTATATTTGTATACACAAACTAATCACGTTTGTGACTTTATTACACTTAATTACACCTCAATGACCCATTGCGTCGGAATTTATTAGGGAACAGTCGCATTTTATCGCGATCTAACACGAATAACCGTTAGTGACATCAAATCTGAATGGATTTGACATCACTCTACCCGCAATAATATTAGAAAAAATGACACAGGACTAACAGGTACGATGCATTACGATATATTTCGAAGTATTACACGGTTACAAACGGTTCTGCTGCATTCGATACACTGCAAGCACCAATTCCGCATATTACAGTATATTATATTTGTATACACAAACTAATCACGTTTGTGACTTTATTACACTTAATTACACCTCAATGACCCATTGCGTCGGAATTTATTAGGGAACAGTCGCATTTTATCGCGATCTAACACGAATAACCGTTAGTGACATCAAATCTGAATGGATTTGACATCACTCTACCCGCAATAATATTAGAAAAAATGACACAGGACTAACAGGTACGATGCATTACGATATATTTCGAAGTATTACACGGTTACAAACGGTTCTGCTGCATTCGATACACTGCAAGCACCAATTCCGCATATTACAGTATATTATATTTGTATACACAAACTAATCACGTTTGTGACTTTATTACACTTAATTACACCTCAATGACCCATTGCGTCGGAATTTATTAGGGAACAGTCGCATTTTATCGCGATCTAACACGAATAACCGTTAGTGACATCAAATCTGAATGGATTTGACATCACTCTACCCGCAATAATATTAGAAAAAATGACACAGGACTAACAGGTACGATGCATTACGATATATTTCGAAGTATTACACGGTTACAAACGGTTCTGCTGCATTCGATACACTGCAAGCACCAATTCCGCATATTACAGTATATTATATTTGTATACACAAACTAATCACGTTTGTGACTTTATTACACTTAATTACACCTCAATGACCCATTGCGTCGGAATTTATTAGGGAACAGTCGCATTTTATCGCGATCTAACACGAATAACCGTTAGTGACATCAAATCTGAATGGATTTGACATCACTCTACCCGCAATAATATTAGAAAAAATGACACAGGACTAACAGGTACGATGCATTACGATATATTTCGAAGTATTACACGGTTACAAACGGTTCTGCTGCATTCGATACACTGCAAGCACCAATTCCGCATATTACAGTATATTATATTTGTATACACAAACTAATCACGTTTGTGACTTTATTACACTTAATTACACCTCAATGACCCATTGCGTCGGAATTTATTAGGGAACAGTCGCATTTTATCGCGATCTAACACGAATAACCGTTAGTGACATCAAATCTGAATGGATTTGACATCACTCTACCCGCAATAATATTAGAAAAAATGACACAGGACTAACAGGTACGATGCATTACGATATATTTCGAAGTATTACACGGTTACAAACGGTTCTGCTGCATTCGATACACTGCAAGCACCAATTCCGCATATTACAGTATATTATATTTGTATACACAAACTAATCACGTTTGTGACTTTATTACACTTAATTACACCTCAATGACCCATTGCGTCGGAATTTATTAGGGAACAGTCGCATTTTATCGCGATCTAACACGAATAACCGTTAGTGACATCAAATCTGAATGGATTTGACATCACTCTACCCGCAATAATATTAGAAAAAATGACACAGGACTAACAGGTACGATGCATTACGATATATTTCGAAGTATTACACGGTTACAAACGGTTCTGCTGCATTCGATACACTGCAAGCACCAATTCCGCATATTACAGTATATTATATTTGTATACACAAACTAATCACGTTTGTGACTTTATTACACTTAATTACACCTCAATGACCCATTGCGTCGGAATTTATTAGGGAACAGTCGCATTTTATCGCGATCTAACACGAATAACCGTTAGTGACATCAAATCTGAATGGATTTGACATCACTCTACCCGCAATAATATTAGAAAAAATGACACAGGACTAACAGGTACGATGCATTACGATATATTTCGAAGTATTACACGGTTACAAACGGTTCTGCTGCATTCGATACACTGCAAGCACCAATTCCGCATATTACAGTATATTATATTTGTATACACAAACTAATCACGTTTGTGACTTTATTACACTTAATTACACCTCAATGACCCATTGCGTCGGAATTTATTAGGGAACAGTCGCATTTTATCGCGATCTAACACGAATAACCGTTAGTGACATCAAATCTGAATGGATTTGACATCACTCTACCCGCAATAATATTAGAAAAAATGACACAGGACTAACAGGTACGATGCATTACGATATATTTCGAAGTATTACACGGTTACAAACGGTTCTGCTGCATTCGATACACTGCAAGCACCAATTCCGCATATTACAGTATATTATATTTGTATACACAAACTAATCACGTTTGTGACTTTATTACACTTAATTACACCTCAATGACCCATTGCGTCGGAATTTATTAGGGAACAGTCGCATTTTATCGCGATCTAACACGAATAACCGTTAGTGACATCAAATCTGAATGGATTTGACATCACTCTACCCGCAATAATATTAGAAAAAATGACACAGGACTAACAGGTACGATGCATTACGATATATTTCGAAGTATTACACGGTTACAAACGGTTCTGCTGCATTCGATACACTGCAAGCACCAATTCCGCATATTACAGTATATTATATTTGTATACACAAACTAATCACGTTTGTGACTTTATTACACTTAATTACACCTCAATGACCCATTGCGTCGGAATTTATTAGGGAACAGTCGCATTTTATCGCGATCTAACACGAATAACCGTTAGTGACATCAAATCTGAATGGATTTGACATCACTCTACCCGCAATAATATTAGAAAAAATGACACAGGACTAACAGGTACGATGCATTACGATATATTTCGAAGTATTACACGGTTACAAACGGTTCTGCTGCATTCGATACACTGCAAGCACCAATTCCGCATATTACAGTATATTATATTTGTATACACAAACTAATCACGTTTGTGACTTTATTACACTTAATTACACCTCAATGACCCATTGCGTCGGAATTTATTAGGGAACAGTCGCATTTTATCGCGATCTAACACGAATAACCGTTAGTGACATCAAATCTGAATGGATTTGACATCACTCTACCCGCAATAATATTAGAAAAAATGACACAGGACTAACAGGTACGATGCATTACGATATATTTCGAAGTATTACACGGTTACAAACGGTTCTGCTGCATTCGATACACTGCAAGCACCAATTCCGCATATTACAGTATATTATATTTGTATACACAAACTAATCACGTTTGTGACTTTATTACACTTAATTACACCTCAATGACCCATTGCGTCGGAATTTATTAGGGAACAGTCGCATTTTATCGCGATCTAACACGAATAACCGTTAGTGACATCAAATCTGAATGGATTTGACATCACTCTACCCGCAATAATATTAGAAAAAATGACACAGGACTAACAGGTACGATGCATTACGATATATTTCGAAGTATTACACGGTTACAAACGGTTCTGCTGCATTCGATACACTGCAAGCACCAATTCCGCATATTACAGTATATTATATTTGTATACACAAACTAATCACGTTTGTGACTTTATTACACTTAATTACACCTCAATGACCCATTGCGTCGGAATTTATTAGGGAACAGTCGCATTTTATCGCGATCTAACACGAATAACCGTTAGTGACATCAAATCTGAATGGATTTGACATCACTCTACCCGCAATAATATTAGAAAAAATGACACAGGACTAACAGGTACGATGCATTACGATATATTTCGAAGTATTACACGGTTACAAACGGTTCTGCTGCATTCGATACACTGCAAGCACCAATTCCGCATATTACAGTATATTATATTTGTATACACAAACTAATCACGTTTGTGACTTTATTACACTTAATTACACCTCAATGACCCATTGCGTCGGAATTTATTAGGGAACAGTCGCATTTTATCGCGATCTAACACGAATAACCGTTAGTGACATCAAATCTGAATGGATTTGACATCACTCTACCCGCAATAATATTAGAAAAAATGACACAGGACTAACAGGTACGATGCATTACGATATATTTCGAAGTATTACACGGTTACAAACGGTTCTGCTGCATTCGATACACTGCAAGCACCAATTCCGCATATTACAGTATATTATATTTGTATACACAAACTAATCACGTTTGTGACTTTATTACACTTAATTACACCTCAATGACCCATTGCGTCGGAATTTATTAGGGAACAGTCGCATTTTATCGCGATCTAACACGAATAACCGTTAGTGACATCAAATCTGAATGGATTTGACATCACTCTACCCGCAATAATATTAGAAAAAATGACACAGGACTAACAGGTACGATGCATTACGATATATTTCGAAGTATTACACGGTTACAAACGGTTCTGCTGCATTCGATACACTGCAAGCACCAATTCCGCATATTACAGTATATTATATTTGTATACACAAACTAATCACGTTTGTGACTTTATTACACTTAATTACACCTCAATGACCCATTGCGTCGGAATTTATTAGGGAACAGTCGCATTTTATCGCGATCTAACACGAATAACCGTTAGTGACATCAAATCTGAATGGATTTGACATCACTCTACCCGCAATAATATTAGAAAAAATGACACAGGACTAACAGGTACGATGCATTACGATATATTTCGAAGTATTACACGGTTACAAACGGTTCTGCTGCATTCGATACACTGCAAGCACCAATTCCGCATATTACAGTATATTATATTTGTATACACAAACTAATCACGTTTGTGACTTTATTACACTTAATTACACCTCAATGACCCATTGCGTCGGAATTTATTAGGGAACAGTCGCATTTTATCGCGATCTAACACGAATAACCGTTAGTGACATCAAATCTGAATGGATTTGACATCACTCTACCCGCAATAATATTAGAAAAAATGACACAGGACTAACAGGTACGATGCATTACGATATATTTCGAAGTATTACACGGTTACAAACGGTTCTGCTGCATTCGATACACTGCAAGCACCAATTCCGCATATTACAGTATATTATATTTGTATACACAAACTAATCACGTTTGTGACTTTATTACACTTAATTACACCTCAATGACCCATTGCGTCGGAATTTATTAGGGAACAGTCGCATTTTATCGCGATCTAACACGAATAACCGTTAGTGACATCAAATCTGAATGGATTTGACATCACTCTACCCGCAATAATATTAGAAAAAATGACACAGGACTAACAGGTACGATGCATTACGATATATTTCGAAGTATTACACGGTTACAAACGGTTCTGCTGCATTCGATACACTGCAAGCACCAATTCCGCATATTACAGTATATTATATTTGTATACACAAACTAATCACGTTTGTGACTTTATTACACTTAATTACACCTCAATGACCCATTGCGTCGGAATTTATTAGGGAACAGTCGCATTTTATCGCGATCTAACACGAATAACCGTTAGTGACATCAAATCTGAATGGATTTGACATCACTCTACCCGCAATAATATTAGAAAAAATGACACAGGACTAACAGGTACGATGCATTACGATATATTTCGAAGTATTACACGGTTACAAACGGTTCTGCTGCATTCGATACACTGCAAGCACCAATTCCGCATATTACAGTATATTATATTTGTATACACAAACTAATCACGTTTGTGACTTTATTACACTTAATTACACCTCAATGACCCATTGCGTCGGAATTTATTAGGGAACAGTCGCATTTTATCGCGATCTAACACGAATAACCGTTAGTGACATCAAATCTGAATGGATTTGACATCACTCTACCCGCAATAATATTAGAAAAAATGACACAGGACTAACAGGTACGATGCATTACGATATATTTCGAAGTATTACACGGTTACAAACGGTTCTGCTGCATTCGATACACTGCAAGCACCAATTCCGCATATTACAGTATATTATATTTGTATACACAAACTAATCACGTTTGTGACTTTATTACACTTAATTACACCTCAATGACCCATTGCGTCGGAATTTATTAGGGAACAGTCGCATTTTATCGCGATCTAACACGAATAACCGTTAGTGACATCAAATCTGAATGGATTTGACATCACTCTACCCGCAATAATATTAGAAAAAATGACACAGGACTAACAGGTACGATGCATTACGATATATTTCGAAGTATTACACGGTTACAAACGGTTCTGCTGCATTCGATACACTGCAAGCACCAATTCCGCATATTACAGTATATTATATTTGTATACACAAACTAATCACGTTTGTGACTTTATTACACTTAATTACACCTCAATGACCCATTGCGTCGGAATTTATTAGGGAACAGTCGCATTTTATCGCGATCTAACACGAATAACCGTTAGTGACATCAAATCTGAATGGATTTGACATCACTCTACCCGCAATAATATTAGAAAAAATGACACAGGACTAACAGGTACGATGCATTACGATATATTTCGAAGTATTACACGGTTACAAACGGTTCTGCTGCATTCGATACACTGCAAGCACCAATTCCGCATATTACAGTATATTATATTTGTATACACAAACTAATCACGTTTGTGACTTTATTACACTTAATTACACCTCAATGACCCATTGCGTCGGAATTTATTAGGGAACAGTCGCATTTTATCGCGATCTAACACGAATAACCGTTAGTGACATCAAATCTGAATGGATTTGACATCACTCTACCCGCAATAATATTAGAAAAAATGACACAGGACTAACAGGTACGATGCATTACGATATATTTCGAAGTATTACACGGTTACAAACGGTTCTGCTGCATTCGATACACTGCAAGCACCAATTCCGCATATTACAGTATATTATATTTGTATACACAAACTAATCACGTTTGTGACTTTATTACACTTAATTACACCTCAATGACCCATTGCGTCGGAATTTATTAGGGAACAGTCGCATTTTATCGCGATCTAACACGAATAACCGTTAGTGACATCAAATCTGAATGGATTTGACATCACTCTACCCGCAATAATATTAGAAAAAATGACACAGGACTAACAGGTACGATGCATTACGATATATTTCGAAGTATTACACGGTTACAAACGGTTCTGCTGCATTCGATACACTGCAAGCACCAATTCCGCATATTACAGTATATTATATTTGTATACACAAACTAATCACGTTTGTGACTTTATTACACTTAATTACACCTCAATGACCCATTGCGTCGGAATTTATTAGGGAACAGTCGCATTTTATCGCGATCTAACACGAATAACCGTTAGTGACATCAAATCTGAATGGATTTGACATCACTCTACCCGCAATAATATTAGAAAAAATGACACAGGACTAACAGGTACGATGCATTACGATATATTTCGAAGTATTACACGGTTACAAACGGTTCTGCTGCATTCGATACACTGCAAGCACCAATTCCGCATATTACAGTATATTATATTTGTATACACAAACTAATCACGTTTGTGACTTTATTACACTTAATTACACCTCAATGACCCATTGCGTCGGAATTTATTAGGGAACAGTCGCATTTTATCGCGATCTAACACGAATAACCGTTAGTGACATCAAATCTGAATGGATTTGACATCACTCTACCCGCAATAATATTAGAAAAAATGACACAGGACTAACAGGTACGATGCATTACGATATATTTCGAAGTATTACACGGTTACAAACGGTTCTGCTGCATTCGATACACTGCAAGCACCAATTCCGCATATTACAGTATATTATATTTGTATACACAAACTAATCACGTTTGTGACTTTATTACACTTAATTACACCTCAATGACCCATTGCGTCGGAATTTATTAGGGAACAGTCGCATTTTATCGCGATCTAACACGAATAACCGTTAGTGACATCAAATCTGAATGGATTTGACATCACTCTACCCGCAATAATATTAGAAAAAATGACACAGGACTAACAGGTACGATGCATTACGATATATTTCGAAGTATTACACGGTTACAAACGGTTCTGCTGCATTCGATACACTGCAAGCACCAATTCCGCATATTACAGTATATTATATTTGTATACACAAACTAATCACGTTTGTGACTTTATTACACTTAATTACACCTCAATGACCCATTGCGTCGGAATTTATTAGGGAACAGTCGCATTTTATCGCGATCTAACACGAATAACCGTTAGTGACATCAAATCTGAATGGATTTGACATCACTCTACCCGCAATAATATTAGAAAAAATGACACAGGACTAACAGGTACGATGCATTACGATATATTTCGAAGTATTACACGGTTACAAACGGTTCTGCTGCATTCGATACACTGCAAGCACCAATTCCGCATATTACAGTATATTATATTTGTATACACAAACTAATCACGTTTGTGACTTTATTACACTTAATTACACCTCAATGACCCATTGCGTCGGAATTTATTAGGGAACAGTCGCATTTTATCGCGATCTAACACGAATAACCGTTAGTGACATCAAATCTGAATGGATTTGACATCACTCTACCCGCAATAATATTAGAAAAAATGACACAGGACTAACAGGTACGATGCATTACGATATATTTCGAAGTATTACACGGTTACAAACGGTTCTGCTGCATTCGATACACTGCAAGCACCAATTCCGCATATTACAGTATATTATATTTGTATACACAAACTAATCACGTTTGTGACTTTATTACACTTAATTACACCTCAATGACCCATTGCGTCGGAATTTATTAGGGAACAGTCGCATTTTATCGCGATCTAACACGAATAACCGTTAGTGACATCAAATCTGAATGGATTTGACATCACTCTACCCGCAATAATATTAGAAAAAATGACACAGGACTAACAGGTACGATGCATTACGATATATTTCGAAGTATTACACGGTTACAAACGGTTCTGCTGCATTCGATACACTGCAAGCACCAATTCCGCATATTACAGTATATTATATTTGTATACACAAACTAATCACGTTTGTGACTTTATTACACTTAATTACACCTCAATGACCCATTGCGTCGGAATTTATTAGGGAACAGTCGCATTTTATCGCGATCTAACACGAATAACCGTTAGTGACATCAAATCTGAATGGATTTGACATCACTCTACCCGCAATAATATTAGAAAAAATGACACAGGACTAACAGGTACGATGCATTACGATATATTTCGAAGTATTACACGGTTACAAACGGTTCTGCTGCATTCGATACACTGCAAGCACCAATTCCGCATATTACAGTATATTATATTTGTATACACAAACTAATCACGTTTGTGACTTTATTACACTTAATTACACCTCAATGACCCATTGCGTCGGAATTTATTAGGGAACAGTCGCATTTTATCGCGATCTAACACGAATAACCGTTAGTGACATCAAATCTGAATGGATTTGACATCACTCTACCCGCAATAATATTAGAAAAAATGACACAGGACTAACAGGTACGATGCATTACGATATATTTCGAAGTATTACACGGTTACAAACGGTTCTGCTGCATTCGATACACTGCAAGCACCAATTCCGCATATTACAGTATATTATATTTGTATACACAAACTAATCACGTTTGTGACTTTATTACACTTAATTACACCTCAATGACCCATTGCGTCGGAATTTATTAGGGAACAGTCGCATTTTATCGCGATCTAACACGAATAACCGTTAGTGACATCAAATCTGAATGGATTTGACATCACTCTACCCGCAATAATATTAGAAAAAATGACACAGGACTAACAGGTACGATGCATTACGATATATTTCGAAGTATTACACGGTTACAAACGGTTCTGCTGCATTCGATACACTGCAAGCACCAATTCCGCATATTACAGTATATTATATTTGTATACACAAACTAATCACGTTTGTGACTTTATTACACTTAATTACACCTCAATGACCCATTGCGTCGGAATTTATTAGGGAACAGTCGCATTTTATCGCGATCTAACACGAATAACCGTTAGTGACATCAAATCTGAATGGATTTGACATCACTCTACCCGCAATAATATTAGAAAAAATGACACAGGACTAACAGGTACGATGCATTACGATATATTTCGAAGTATTACACGGTTACAAACGGTTCTGCTGCATTCGATACACTGCAAGCACCAATTCCGCATATTACAGTATATTATATTTGTATACACAAACTAATCACGTTTGTGACTTTATTACACTTAATTACACCTCAATGACCCATTGCGTCGGAATTTATTAGGGAACAGTCGCATTTTATCGCGATCTAACACGAATAACCGTTAGTGACATCAAATCTGAATGGATTTGACATCACTCTACCCGCAATAATATTAGAAAAAATGACACAGGACTAACAGGTACGATGCATTACGATATATTTCGAAGTATTACACGGTTACAAACGGTTCTGCTGCATTCGATACACTGCAAGCACCAATTCCGCATATTACAGTATATTATATTTGTATACACAAACTAATCACGTTTGTGACTTTATTACACTTAATTACACCTCAATGACCCATTGCGTCGGAATTTATTAGGGAACAGTCGCATTTTATCGCGATCTAACACGAATAACCGTTAGTGACATCAAATCTGAATGGATTTGACATCACTCTACCCGCAATAATATTAGAAAAAATGACACAGGACTAACAGGTACGATGCATTACGATATATTTCGAAGTATTACACGGTTACAAACGGTTCTGCTGCATTCGATACACTGCAAGCACCAATTCCGCATATTACAGTATATTATATTTGTATACACAAACTAATCACGTTTGTGACTTTATTACACTTAATTACACCTCAATGACCCATTGCGTCGGAATTTATTAGGGAACAGTCGCATTTTATCGCGATCTAACACGAATAACCGTTAGTGACATCAAATCTGAATGGATTTGACATCACTCTACCCGCAATAATATTAGAAAAAATGACACAGGACTAACAGGTACGATGCATTACGATATATTTCGAAGTATTACACGGTTACAAACGGTTCTGCTGCATTCGATACACTGCAAGCACCAATTCCGCATATTACAGTATATTATATTTGTATACACAAACTAATCACGTTTGTGACTTTATTACACTTAATTACACCTCAATGACCCATTGCGTCGGAATTTATTAGGGAACAGTCGCATTTTATCGCGATCTAACACGAATAACCGTTAGTGACATCAAATCTGAATGGATTTGACATCACTCTACCCGCAATAATATTAGAAAAAATGACACAGGACTAACAGGTACGATGCATTACGATATATTTCGAAGTATTACACGGTTACAAACGGTTCTGCTGCATTCGATACACTGCAAGCACCAATTCCGCATATTACAGTATATTATATTTGTATACACAAACTAATCACGTTTGTGACTTTATTACACTTAATTACACCTCAATGACCCATTGCGTCGGAATTTATTAGGGAACAGTCGCATTTTATCGCGATCTAACACGAATAACCGTTAGTGACATCAAATCTGAATGGATTTGACATCACTCTACCCGCAATAATATTAGAAAAAATGACACAGGACTAACAGGTACGATGCATTACGATATATTTCGAAGTATTACACGGTTACAAACGGTTCTGCTGCATTCGATACACTGCAAGCACCAATTCCGCATATTACAGTATATTATATTTGTATACACAAACTAATCACGTTTGTGACTTTATTACACTTAATTACACCTCAATGACCCATTGCGTCGGAATTTATTAGGGAACAGTCGCATTTTATCGCGATCTAACACGAATAACCGTTAGTGACATCAAATCTGAATGGATTTGACATCACTCTACCCGCAATAATATTAGAAAAAATGACACAGGACTAACAGG
Organism: Tetragonisca angustula; assembly: GCA_036937485.2. NCBI lineage: Eukaryota > Metazoa > Arthropoda > Insecta > Hymenoptera > Apidae > Tetragonisca > Tetragonisca angustula. The sequence goes on along the minus strand of JAWNGG020000498.1, from coordinate 6,441 downwards.
TACGATGCATTACGATATATTTCGAAGTATTACACGGTTACAAACGGTTCTGCTGCATTCGATACACTGCAAGCACCAATTCCGCATATTACAGTATATTATATTTGTATACACAAACTAATCACGTTTGTGACTTTATTACACTTAATTACACCTCAATGACCCATTGCGTCGGAATTTATTAGGGAACAGTCGCATTTTATCGCGATCTAACACGAATAACCGTTAGTGACATCAAATCTGAATGGATTTGACATCACTCTACCCGCAATAATATTAGAAAAAATGACACAGGACTAACAGGTACGATGCATTACGATATATTTCGAAGTATTACACGGTTACAAACGGTTCTGCTGCATTCGATACACTGCAAGCACCAATTCCGCATATTACAGTATATTATATTTGTATACACAAACTAATCACGTTTGTGACTTTATTACACTTAATTACACCTCAATGACCCATTGCGTCGGAATTTATTAGGGAACAGTCGCATTTTATCGCGATCTAACACGAATAACCGTTAGTGACATCAAATCTGAATGGATTTGACATCACTCTACCCGCAATAATATTAGAAAAAATGACACAGGACTAACAGGTACGATGCATTACGATATATTTCGAAGTATTACACGGTTACAAACGGTTCTGCTGCATTCGATACACTGCAAGCACCAATTCCGCATATTACAGTATATTATATTTGTATACACAAACTAATCACGTTTGTGACTTTATTACACTTAATTACACCTCAATGACCCATTGCGTCGGAATTTATTAGGGAACAGTCGCATTTTATCGCGATCTAACACGAATAACCGTTAGTGACATCAAATCTGAATGGATTTGACATCACTCTACCCGCAATAATATTAGAAAAAATGACACAGGACTAACAGGTACGATGCATTACGATATATTTCGAAGTATTACACGGTTACAAACGGTTCTGCTGCATTCGATACACTGCAAGCACCAATTCCGCATATTACAGTATATTATATTTGTATACACAAACTAATCACGTTTGTGACTTTATTACACTTAATTACACCTCAATGACCCATTGCGTCGGAATTTATTAGGGAACAGTCGCATTTTATCGCGATCTAACACGAATAACCGTTAGTGACATCAAATCTGAATGGATTTGACATCACTCTACCCGCAATAATATTAGAAAAAATGACACAGGACTAACAGGTACGATGCATTACGATATATTTCGAAGTATTACACGGTTACAAACGGTTCTGCTGCATTCGATACACTGCAAGCACCAATTCCGCATATTACAGTATATTATATTTGTATACACAAACTAATCACGTTTGTGACTTTATTACACTTAATTACACCTCAATGACCCATTGCGTCGGAATTTATTAGGGAACAGTCGCATTTTATCGCGATCTAACACGAATAACCGTTAGTGACATCAAATCTGAATGGATTTGACATCACTCTACCCGCAATAATATTAGAAAAAATGACACAGGACTAACAGGTACGATGCATTACGATATATTTCGAAGTATTACACGGTTACAAACGGTTCTGCTGCATTCGATACACTGCAAGCACCAATTCCGCATATTACAGTATATTATATTTGTATACACAAACTAATCACGTTTGTGACTTTATTACACTTAATTACACCTCAATGACCCATTGCGTCGGAATTTATTAGGGAACAGTCGCATTTTATCGCGATCTAACACGAATAACCGTTAGTGACATCAAATCTGAATGGATTTGACATCACTCTACCCGCAATAATATTAGAAAAAATGACACAGGACTAACAGGTACGATGCATTACGATATATTTCGAAGTATTACACGGTTACAAACGGTTCTGCTGCATTCGATACACTGCAAGCACCAATTCCGCATATTACAGTATATTATATTTGTATACACAAACTAATCACGTTTGTGACTTTATTACACTTAATTACACCTCAATGACCCATTGCGTCGGAATTTATTAGGGAACAGTCGCATTTTATCGCGATCTAACACGAATAACCGTTAGTGACATCAAATCTGAATGGATTTGACATCACTCTACCCGCAATAATATTAGAAAAAATGACACAGGACTAACAGGTACGATGCATTACGATATATTTCGAAGTATTACACGGTTACAAACGGTTCTGCTGCATTCGATACACTGCAAGCACCAATTCCGCATATTACAGTATATTATATTTGTATACACAAACTAATCACGTTTGTGACTTTATTACACTTAATTACACCTCAATGACCCATTGCGTCGGAATTTATTAGGGAACAGTCGCATTTTATCGCGATCTAACACGAATAACCGTTAGTGACATCAAATCTGAATGGATTTGACATCACTCTACCCGCAATAATATTAGAAAAAATGACACAGGACTAACAGGTACGATGCATTACGATATATTTCGAAGTATTACACGGTTACAAACGGTTCTGCTGCATTCGATACACTGCAAGCACCAATTCCGCATATTACAGTATATTATATTTGTATACACAAACTAATCACGTTTGTGACTTTATTACACTTAATTACACCTCAATGACCCATTGCGTCGGAATTTATTAGGGAACAGTCGCATTTTATCGCGATCTAACACGAATAACCGTTAGTGACATCAAATCTGAATGGATTTGACATCACTCTACCCGCAATAATATTAGAAAAAATGACACAGGACTAACAGGTACGATGCATTACGATATATTTCGAAGTATTACACGGTTACAAACGGTTCTGCTGCATTCGATACACTGCAAGCACCAATTCCGCATATTACAGTATATTATATTTGTATACACAAACTAATCACGTTTGTGACTTTATTACACTTAATTACACCTCAATGACCCATTGCGTCGGAATTTATTAGGGAACAGTCGCATTTTATCGCGATCTAACACGAATAACCGTTAGTGACATCAAATCTGAATGGATTTGACATCACTCTACCCGCAATAATATTAGAAAAAATGACACAGGACTAACAGGTACGATGCATTACGATATATTTCGAAGTATTACACGGTTACAAACGGTTCTGCTGCATTCGATACACTGCAAGCACCAATTCCGCATATTACAGTATATTATATTTGTATACACAAACTAATCACGTTTGTGACTTTATTACACTTAATTACACCTCAATGACCCATTGCGTCGGAATTTATTAGGGAACAGTCGCATTTTATCGCGATCTAACACGAATAACCGTTAGTGACATCAAATCTGAATGGATTTGACATCACTCTACCCGCAATAATATTAGAAAAAATGACACAGGACTAACAGGTACGATGCATTACGATATATTTCGAAGTATTACACGGTTACAAACGGTTCTGCTGCATTCGATACACTGCAAGCACCAATTCCGCATATTACAGTATATTATATTTGTATACACAAACTAATCACGTTTGTGACTTTATTACACTTAATTACACCTCAATGACCCATTGCGTCGGAATTTATTAGGGAACAGTCGCATTTTATCGCGATCTAACACGAATAACCGTTAGTGACATCAAATCTGAATGGATTTGACATCACTCTACCCGCAATAATATTAGAAAAAATGACACAGGACTAACAGGTACGATGCATTACGATATATTTCGAAGTATTACACGGTTACAAACGGTTCTGCTGCATTCGATACACTGCAAGCACCAATTCCGCATATTACAGTATATTATATTTGTATACACAAACTAATCACGTTTGTGACTTTATTACACTTAATTACACCTCAATGACCCATTGCGTCGGAATTTATTAGGGAACAGTCGCATTTTATCGCGATCTAACACGAATAACCGTTAGTGACATCAAATCTGAATGGATTTGACATCACTCTACCCGCAATAATATTAGAAAAAATGACACAGGACTAACAGGTACGATGCATTACGATATATTTCGAAGTATTACACGGTTACAAACGGTTCTGCTGCATTCGATACACTGCAAGCACCAATTCCGCATATTACAGTATATTATATTTGTATACACAAACTAATCACGTTTGTGACTTTATTACACTTAATTACACCTCAATGACCCATTGCGTCGGAATTTATTAGGGAACAGTCGCATTTTATCGCGATCTAACACGAATAACCGTTAGTGACATCAAATCTGAATGGATTTGACATCACTCTACCCGCAATAATATTAGAAAAAATGACACAGGACTAACAGGTACGATGCATTACGATATATTTCGAAGTATTACACGGTTACAAACGGTTCTGCTGCATTCGATACACTGCAAGCACCAATTCCGCATATTACAGTATATTATATTTGTATACACAAACTAATCACGTTTGTGACTTTATTACACTTAATTACACCTCAATGACCCATTGCGTCGGAATTTATTAGGGAACAGTCGCATTTTATCGCGATCTAACACGAATAACCGTTAGTGACATCAAATCTGAATGGATTTGACATCACTCTACCCGCAATAATATTAGAAAAAATGACACAGGACTAACAGGTACGATGCATTACGATATATTTCGAAGTATTACACGGTTACAAACGGTTCTGCTGCATTCGATACACTGCAAGCACCAATTCCGCATATTACAGTATATTATATTTGTATACACAAACTAATCACGTTTGTGACTTTATTACACTTAATTACACCTCAATGACCCATTGCGTCGGAATTTATTAGGGAACAGTCGCATTTTATCGCGATCTAACACGAATAACCGTTAGTGACATCAAATCTGAATGGATTTGACATCACTCTACCCGCAATAATATTAGAAAAAATGACACAGGACTAACAGGTACGATGCATTACGATATATTTCGAAGTATTACACGGTTACAAACGGTTCTGCTGCATTCGATACACTGCAAGCACCAATTCCGCATATTACAGTATATTATATTTGTATACACAAACTAATCACGTTTGTGACTTTATTACACTTAATTACACCTCAATGACCCATTGCGTCGGAATTTATTAGGGAACAGTCGCATTTTATCGCGATCTAACACGAATAACCGTTAGTGACATCAAATCTGAATGGATTTGACATCACTCTACCCGCAATAATATTAGAAAAAATGACACAGGACTAACAGGTACGATGCATTACGATATATTTCGAAGTATTACACGGTTACAAACGGTTCTGCTGCATTCGATACACTGCAAGCACCAATTCCGCATATTACAGTATATTATATTTGTATACACAAACTAATCACGTTTGTGACTTTATTACACTTAATTACACCTCAATGACCCATTGCGTCGGAATTTATTAGGGAACAGTCGCATTTTATCGCGATCTAACACGAATAACCGTTAGTGACATCAAATCTGAATGGATTTGACATCACTCTACCCGCAATAATATTAGAAAAAATGACACAGGACTAACAGGTACGATGCATTACGATATATTTCGAAGTATTACACGGTTACAAACGGTTCTGCTGCATTCGATACACTGCAAGCACCAATTCCGCATATTACAGTATATTATATTTGTATACACAAACTAATCACGTTTGTGACTTTATTACACTTAATTACACCTCAATGACCCATTGCGTCGGAATTTATTAGGGAACAGTCGCATTTTATCGCGATCTAACACGAATAACCGTTAGTGACATCAAATCTGAATGGATTTGACATCACTCTACCCGCAATAATATTAGAAAAAATGACACAGGACTAACAGGTACGATGCATTACGATATATTTCGAAGTATTACACGGTTACAAACGGTTCTGCTGCATTCGATACACTGCAAGCACCAATTCCGCATATTACAGTATATTATATTTGTATACACAAACTAATCACGTTTGTGACTTTATTACACTTAATTACACCTCAATGACCCATTGCGTCGGAATTTATTAGGGAACAGTCGCATTTTATCGCGATCTAACACGAATAACCGTTAGTGACATCAAATCTGAATGGATTTGACATCACTCTACCCGCAATAATATTAGAAAAAATGACACAGGACTAACAGGTACGATGCATTACGATATATTTCGAAGTATTACACGGTTACAAACGGTTCTGCTGCATTCGATACACTGCAAGCACCAATTCCGCATATTACAGTATATTATATTTGTATACACAAACTAATCACGTTTGTGACTTTATTACACTTAATTACACCTCAATGACCCATTGCGTCGGAATTTATTAGGGAACAGTCGCATTTTATCGCGATCTAACACGAATAACCGTTAGTGACATCAAATCTGAATGGATTTGACATCACTCTACCCGCAATAATATTAGAAAAAATGACACAGGACTAACAGGTACGATGCATTACGATATATTTCGAAGTATTACACGGTTACAAACGGTTCTGCTGCA
>JAWNGG020000497.1:0-40143 GCA_036937485.2 Tetragonisca angustula | reverse complement strand
GAAGTCGCCTCGGAAGTTATATCAGACGCGCGATATATGCGTGTCGAACATTGCTGACAAACGATGGGTTTGAGATGGTATTGCCAAGAGTAGACTCTGCCGGATAACTCGAGCGTAAGCTCATTGTCAGCACGGTTATGTTTCCGCGTTTTTATGGACACGATCGAATTTCTCCAGTCGTTTGGAGACGCGAAAGTGAAGCTGAGACGACCGAATTTCGAACGTATCGTTTCGTGGGTAATACGCATTCTCTTTTCTTACGTAATTAAGTGACGAGGTAGCTTAGAAAATACCTTACCTGGACTGGTATTTGAGAACGAACTCTTCGATTGAGAGAAACCTGGAACAGAAATTCCGTTACATTATTATCTGCAAAGCAAGCAGTTATAAAATGTGTATACGGAAATATTTGTAACAACCAATGCGGAATGGCAGCGTCCCTAATTTTTCTCGATATGTAAATGTAATTATTTATTTATTTATTTATTCATTTTTCGCGGGTAAAGAAATACCCATTAGTATAAAAAGTGATGGAATTATAAAAATTTTTTATGTAATGAGGTACGAGAGTGTTTGAAGAATTATTAGGAGATACTAAGTAACGAGCGTTTAAAAGATGGAAATGAGTGGTTAAAAATATCGATCAAACAACGTGCATTATTAGCGTTAATAAATATACGACAATTATACGGGTTATAGAAGCCATAATAAGTTCGATAATGTTCAATGTGAAGCAATTGATGATGACGTAGTGATCTGGAAGGAACGTTAGTTTAAACATTAAACATTAGTTTAAACATTTCAATGATATTCGAGCACGAGCTCAGACCATTGAATATCCTATTGACAAAGACCAAGTCAGCTGTTCAAGTGTGGTGAAATTTAATTTGGTTAGAACATGCTTTGGTTAGAACATGTAATTATGAGAATATCTTGGCATAAGATCACCACTATGATAAGCTGCCAAGTGTAAAAATTTATGTTGCGGTCTTTCAAGAGCGTCAGTGTAGGTGTGTAGTAGGGTGACCAGATTAGCGAGTCGTATTCCAAGATTGGTCTAACCAATGTGCAATAAAGTAATCTTAGTGCGTTCGTATCATTAAAAAGTCTAGCGGTTCTTTGAATAAGACCTAGAGATCTAAAGGCACGCGATATGATATTTTTGAAATGTTCCAGAGAAGGACAAATCAGCGTGAGAAAAGAATTCCTAAATCACGAATCGTGTCAAGATTATCAAGGATGGTGCCTCCAAGAGAATAATTAAAAATCTTCAAATAGTTTTAAGACCAAACCTGATAACTTTGCATTTGTTAAGGTTAAGCAATAATTTATTGGATTTGCACCATACCTTTAATCTCGTGCGGTTCTGAATTAAGGAAAGATGACAAATGGAATGATACATTTTCAAGTCATCCGCATACATTAAATATTTACAAAACAGAAAGGCAATTTATTGACATTTGTTCGTGAAATTTAATTTTATCATCAACAGTCCTATGAAATTTTCTCATTTTGCACGTAAAGAATAATAAGTTTAACATTGTATTTACGTGTGCGTGCGTATATTTCGGAATTTCAAGTCCCACGAGGTAATAACACAATTCAGCACGGTTCCAACAAATTTGACGTCACGAATCACGATAATAATAATCCGTTACGAATACCAGAGACTCGGCAACTAAAAGAAGGAAGGCGTCGCGCGAAATAAAATGTACCGCGTGCATTCGCGAAATGAAATTTCATTCAGAAATTAACTAGAATTCTGTGAAACAGATTTGAAAGGGGGTGACACACACGCTGGCGCTCCGCTATCTCGAGGCTCGACCCTGATTAACGGCTTCGCGAAATTAACTCGACAATTATTTCATTAGTGCCTAGTACGACATTTTTCATCCGGTCTCAATGGCCTTTGGGATCCAGGGAGGAGAGGGAGTCATATACATATATATATTTATATATTTAAGCATATATCTGCATATACATACGTAGACGCGAGTCGACTCGAATGCGTTACCCTTAATGATTCGACCAGAATTAACTGTAATTTAATTAATTAAGATGTCATAAAAAAACACAACGGTCGTTTTTATACGGAACCAGACGTGACCTGGGTCACCTCGTTAAAATGATTATCGAAGTTCGTGCATTCGCCTAGGCTGTAATTTAATACGTGAGTCGGACTCTCTGGGTGATCCATCGGCGAAAAAGCTCAATTCGATTAGGACGATTTGATCGTCGTCGAGGCTACTCACCAGGCACAAAGATTGCAAAAGCGGGAGAACAACGTCACGCTGTACCGTATCTCAATCATTTGTTCGTTTTCATAATTTTTCATTTAACGAGTGACGAGCAGATCCTGGGCCCCAGCGCCGTGGCCGCAACAACGATGTTCGTAATTAAAGGCAATTTCGAAAACCGCGCGATTCTTATTAGGCGCGGGCGTTGGTGTTGGCGGATCGGTTGGTTGGTTCGTTGCTTGCTCGTGAGATTTCTCTCGTTAGTTCCTGCGGATTTAATTGCCCGACGCGCGCGGCCGACAGAACAAATCCGCCCGTTAATCGCGCACGGGATTCTGATTCACTTTGTCGACATCCAGGCGGCCGACGACCGGCGTGCTTTTCCCATTTTCTAAAAGCTCGCTCAGCGGAATATACGTACAGCGGTACCACCACCACTAACGGCGGCGGTAGTCAGATACGCGACTCTCTCTCTCTCTCTCTCTCTCTCTCTTTTCAGAGATCACGGTAGCCCCTGGAACGAAAATAAGTCCGCGTATTAAGACGTTTCACCACGGCCATTTTCTAATAAAGTCGTTCCCGTTGGCGCGGATGGCTCGTGGGGTGTGAAAAACAGGGGTTGAAAAAGATTCTCGCGTTCCTAAGAAGGTTAGGGCTCGTTGCCTCCAGTCGACGGAGCGATAAAGAGCGAGTGGCACGGGTACGATGGGGAGAGGGGGGGAGGGTTAGAGGGGTCTGGGACACGAACGCAAAGTTCGCGTTTCAGGAACACGACTCTGCGCGAGTGTACGAGGAGGCCTGCCAACACGACTATGTCGTAGTTGTGTAGTTGCGTCGTGGCTGGCGGCCACCGGGGGCGGCGGAACTCCACCCTCAAACGACTTTAACGAGCCGCCGTCTTAAAATAGGGATGCCGAGCTTGTGCCGAGTTTGCGCGTTTGTTTGATAAATTAACCCAGAAAAGTATGCTCCACCGTCGGAGTACTTAACAAGCCTCACCCGTCGAGGAAACCATGGCAAATGTGGAACAGGGATTCGTTGATACTCCAACGATTCGGTGATTAATAAAACACACACACACACACACACACACACACACATACACTCGTTCGAGATGATGCAGTTGGAAACGGTGCACGATGGAAAATCTTCTCCGTTTTTTTACACGTGTGTCCTCCTGCCGTTCACGTTTGGCGACGCTCCACAATCGCAGGATTCCGATCAGCGTGCGCTGTTCACTTGAAGGTTTCACGGAACGAACGCGTGTCACGGGGCATTATGTCGCGGTATTATTCTGGTATTTCCTACGTTCCGTTCCGCCTTTCACGGAATCCGGTGTCCGTGCCCATGCCGGGTGAAACTTAAACCCCAATCGCGCACAACTGGATGGAAGGTTACGGATTTTTTGAAAACTCGACAATACGTGGGCACGGCCCGCGCCACTGGTGACAAGACAGGGGCCTCCATTGAGAAAAATCCACTTCCTAGGTCTCGTGTTACCCGGCGTATTTTGACAGGGTCTCATTGTCGTCGCGCGGCTAAGCTCCATTGACTCTATTATGGGCCTATTAGTATTATACGAGGATTTGTGGTTACTCCCTCCTTCTACCCTGCGCGCCTTCACGGAGCCTCTTTCTTGCCTGAAACCGAACGGTTTCGCCCACGTTCGTCCATTTAGTGCCACGAACGCGTCCCGAGCCGTTTGACGAGCAATTTCCATCGACAGAGTCGAGTCAGCTTAGGTAGCGACACGTCTCCCCGATTTATCGCTTGGATCGTTAACACTCGGTTTGGCTACCTGCGTGAAAATCCTCTCCCACCCTGACTGTAACGCGGCAAATGGTGCATCCAGATTAAACAAAACGCGAGACGGGCAATTAGCCCTCGAGTGTCCCCGGAGATTTTTCAATGTATTATTAACGCTCCAGATAACGAGCCACTCTGTAATCGGACTCAGCTGAGATGGCTGAACGGGCAAATAATTACCGACGTAAATAGCAAAAAAGGAGGAATATCGCGGTGGCCTGTGAAAAGAGCGAGTCTCCATCATAAAGTCTATCGCGAGATTCACGTTGACGGGATGAGAGAGAGAGAGAGAGAGAGAGAGAGAGAGAGAGAGAGAGAGAGAGACCCGAGTACACGGTGTACGAAAGTGTGAGACCACGCATGCACGCACGCACGCACTCGTAGACTCGAAGAGCCTCGCGCCAACGGGAGAAGCTACTACCTTCGTTTTCCAAGTCGCGAGAGCAAGCATCGCGGAATGAGCTGCTACTTAGAGAGAAACGGGTGGAAACGCATTCACACACTGGCACGCAATCAAAACTCCTCGTGGCTGCCGCGCTATGCACGTACACGCGTGCACACGCGTGTGAACCGCGCGTGTTCTCGTGCCCATTCATAGCGGTGCAGCGGTAAGATTTGCTCTCGCGGCTCCTCCCCGCGTGTGCGAGGAAGCTGCCGCGATTCCGTGGAACGGGCGAGAGAGCGAGAAGAGAAAGCACCCGGGGTGACGCTGCCAAGGGAGAGAGAGAGAGAGAGAGAGAGAGAGAGAGAGAGAGAAGCAAGAAGCCAGGGATGGAAAACGGGCACCGCTTGCGAGAGAGAAGGAGAAGTCGAGAGGGGTGGGAGGGACGGGGGGAGGGAAAGCGGAGGACTACGGCGCGCGTGTGTTTGAGGCGTGAATTCATGTATGCTCGCGAAGCACTCTTCACCGGGGACAATCGAGGTGTTGGACTGGAAATCCATACCAATTTGAGCGACTTACGGTCGTTCGCTTGAAAGCCTGGTATGTACACGCTGCCACCGGTATACACGAACGTGTCGCGTATACACGAAGGCTGTGCGATCTCTCTCCGTGCGTCGTGTACGCGCGCGCGCGCGCTCGCTTACGCACGCATCCAGGAGTTAGGCGCGCGCGAACCCGACGCGATCAACGTCTGCGTCAACGCCTTGTCCCTTTTTACCTGTTTCGATTTATTTTATCCAGTTTTTTCGTCGCGAAACCATCTCTTCGCAGCTACCAGACCCTCGACTGTGCGACTGTGCGATTTCAGTCGCGCACCGCCTTAGAGTGGGGACGGAGAAGAGAAAAAAGAAGACAGCAATTAGCGGTTTTCATTGTTTCGAATTTAACTATTCCGCGCAGCGGAGCCGCTTTCGCGGCCGACACGAACGCCAGGGAGTAAAGAATTGTACAAAGAGCCGAGTGACGTAGCGAGATTTACACTAGAATTCTTGAAGGGACCTCCACGGGGACAAAAGAGGCTCGTTGACGAGCGCTACACACGCCTCCTACTTTTCAGCCGGAGTATGAAATTAGTTACGTGCACGTGGGGAAGGAGAGAAAAGGGACGTGATGCGGCATAGAGCCGAGGCCCCCGCGTAATCGACTCGCTGTCTCGAAAGCCGGTCAGTATTTTCAATTACTTTTGACCCAGTGACGTGTGTACCTCGCCGTCGTCGTCTCTTCGTGTTGACCGAACGCCTGTGCACGCCGAGCGTTAATCGAACGCTGTGTCGGATTAATACAGCCCGGTCGTGTGATCGAAGTTGAAACCAATCCTAGCCGCGGTGTGTTACAAGTCGATACCCGATAACTACAATTACACTCAATTTCCCTTAATTTCGAGGGATGCATCGATCAAGCAACCGAGACTCGGCGAGAGAGAGTGAGAGAGAGTGAGAGAGAGAGTCCGAGCGACCCTCTAATTAGCGATCCACGATTTGCAGAAACGACGGCCGGAAACGGCTGCAACCGGTATCGAGCAGAAAGTTCCACGGTGCGGCGTGTAACGCGGCGCGGGCTCGTGGTAATGGACATAGTTTGCCGGTAATGTCCGAGACTAATTCCCGTGTTATTTCATTAACGTCCCGCAGCTCCCCGAGGGGTTAGGCAAGCCACGTCGGCCCCGACAGCCCACGTACCCGTAACGCAGCGGCAACCGTGCTCGAGCCTCGCGCAGCCCCCAAAGGGCTCGTATTAGGCGCGTGTCAAAGGGTGAAAATTTACGAGGCGAGTAGCAGCCGCGAAAAGGCCGATTGATAGTCGCCTACCAACCAACCAACCAACCAGCCAACCTACCTACCTACCAACCTACCTACCTACCCGCCATCGTCTACGCATACGCCACCTTGGAATAACTCCGGCGACTTTACGTTATGGTGAAACTGGTGCTTGTTACTACTCAGCCTGTTGGCGCGTACGACTCGGCCGGACGAGGGGGGAGGAAGTAGATCGATACCATTTGTTCGTTGATAATACGTCGAGGAAGGGAAGGTTAAACAATCGAGCAACGATCGTTACACCGTTTTACCACAACTTGGCAATTTTCGACAGACCTAGGTGGGATAATCATCGCGAAAGAATTTCCGTTTCTGTCCATCCTTGTTCGAACGATGTCGACGACGATCGAAGCGATTGTTTTTGGAGATTTGAGTCGACCAGCTATCTCGTACATTCTGAGCGAGCAAGAGAGAAGAGCGTGCAGTGGACGAGAGAGATTTTCCTCGTGTTTCACGGATTGGTTTGTTGGAGCGGATTACACGATTAGACGGGAGAGGGTCGTATGATTGACACCGCGACCAGAGTGTAATGAGATAAATTCGAACCAGGGAAATTTGTGGTCGATTGGTCGATGGGAAAATGAGAATTTCTTTTTTCGCACGATGAATATATGTACATGCTACCTACGTGTTTCGATCAATGCTTGTCAAGGAAAGGTAACTTTTCGTTGCCGTTTGGTTTAAACGAATCCTTTTAATATTTATATACCGTGTATTAAACCGTATTTTAACATCGTTCACAATCGTTTGGGCACGTCCCCACCATACAACGCCCTAACGAGGAATACAAAAAGTGACGATCAACGGTTACGCGGTAGACTTACACATACACACAAGTATAAAAAACAATAGAAAGACGAATATAGCTTGGTGGATCCTTCAGATCAGAGATGTCGCAATTAGTGAGTTGGTGAAACTTTTAACAGGCCGTAATGGAAACACGTACGAGTTAATATACCTAAACGAAGTTGAAGATACGCGAGATGATATCGCTGTGAACAGGTATACTCACGTGAATGTGTGGCGCGTGGTTAGGAGAACAAAAAAGAAAAAAGAAAAAAGAAAAGAGAAGAGTAAAGAAAGAAAAAAATAAGAGGAAAAAAAGAAGAAGAAGAGAAAGACGCCTCTCTCGGAGACGAGAGACTGAATTTTCCTACTTCTGACGTTGAGCACGCCCTGGCAGTGTTATCCAATTATTCTAAGTTGTTAAGGCGAGTTAGGGCGCTTAAGGGACTAAATTAAGACATTCCGCGCGACAAATCTCCCAAGAATCTCAATTAACTTCGCCCGAGGGGGTGCCGGTACTTTAATTAACTGTTTAATTTCGTTTAATTTGCATTCGCAGTTGCATAACCCACCGAACGAGATGACCAGTTGGCGATAATACACCTCTTCTTCGGAATTGAATCGATTAATCATCCGGCGAAAAGTGTACGCGATAGGCCGTTTGCGTCGTCCGTTTCAATTTCAATTTCTACAGCGACTTTCCTTCTCCGCTTTGCACATGGCCGTTCCCCTCTGCTCGCTGGCAGAAATTTCAAAGTGAAAGTGTTGCTACGTCGTGACTCGAGGCTTGAACGCTCGTGCTCCTTGAAGAGAGGAGAGAAGAAGGAGCATCATCGTGGTTGGTGGAAGGTGTCGAAGAAACCGTTCACCGGCCCTCAGCCGCGCGGTATCGGTTTCAACGAGCACAGTAGGCTAATTTGAATTGCAGCGACACTTACGCACACGTGATCGCGCAAAAATCGGACGGAAGGAAACACGCGGCGGAACGCGCGGAAGGAAATACAGCAGCAGGCGGAACACAGAGGGCTGGGCTAGGAGGTATTCGTGTCGCGAGTCTCTCTTGTACGTGTCAGGCAACCACTTTCCTGAAAACAAAGCCGAGCGAATTCATAATCCGCTAATTTGTTCAAGATTTTTTGCTCGAGTGGCGGCGCTTGCTTTGTCACAAATCCACCGTCGATGCCGGAGCGCGCGTGGGGCTCGCGTTCAAGCCGCTTTGAAGTACTAATCAGTATCGACCTGCGCCTACAGGCCGCACCCCTTATCCGTGCTTCAACCATCGCCAACCGCCCACCTCCCCCCACGGCTAGTCCCAAGCTTCTCCCTTTTTTCCAACCGTTCCTCGACTTTCCGTCAGAAACCATTCCCGTCAGAGGCGCGACGAATCAACGCACAATTTCTACCCCGTTCGTGATCTGGCGCAATCGTGTCGGTGTCGCAATGGAAATAAAAAAAGAAGAAGAAAAGAAACGAGGGTAGTTGAAAAAGACTAGTTTCCATGATTTTTCGTTTGAGAAGATTCCCATTCACGTTCGAGTCCCTCATAGTTTCTGGAAAATAATGGTCAACGATTAGAACCGGGGATCCTTGGAACAGCAACGGTGTAAGAACCTCGTACACTTTGCCGGTCCCTCGGATGAAAGGGGTACGCGGGAACAATGGAGGGCCGATTGCGGCACGTTTTGCGGAATCGTTTCGCGGAGATGTGTTACCAGGACGATATCAGGCGTGAGAGAATGGACACGGGGCAGGGATGGGGAAAGGAGGAGGCCGAAAGAAAGTTGGAGAAAGAGGTAGAGAAAAAAAAGGGGGAAGAATCGAGGCGCCGCGCCGAAAGCGCGCAAGATCGCTGCGGGAGGAAACGAGCGCGCGAGCATAGAGGGAATAAACGAAGAACAACGTTGTCGCGTGGCCATGTGTGAGGGTGCAATAGAGAAAGTAAGGGAGAAGGAGCGGGCAAGAGAGTGAGAGAGAGAGAGAGAGAGAGAGTGAGAGTGAGAAAAGGAGTGGACCGACGGGAGTGTGCAAGGAGACTTCTCAGGCGTTGATAGGCAATCTAGTTGATTGCCAACTTCAAACGAACCGAAAAAAGCGGAGCGACGAGGAGAGACGACGAACTGCTGTACAAGCCGCTGGAAAGGCAAAGCCTCGACACGAACCTCCGGCGCGAATCTCGGAATTTTTAGACAATACGATCCGCACAGTTCCTGCATTCCGACCCTCCTTCCCCTTTCTACCGATCGATTAACGCGACGCCAAGTGAATCGATCATCCGGCATTTACCTACCATCCTCCAACATTCATTTCCCCGTATTGTCGCGTACGTTCTCTATACCTAATTCACCGAAATAATTACGATATTACGAATTTTGTAATATTCATACACTCTACGTGGACGAAACTACTCGCGGCGCAACAACTTTCCTTTGATCGTTCGTCGACGAAGCACTTTCTCGTTCCGCTTCCGTCGACACTCGTTGCGATCAGTCTAGGAATTTTTGATTTTCACAAATTGGACAAACAACGCGCCAGCCACGTTGGCTCGAATTTTCGTGCTCGAGAATCCATTATACTCGAGGGACAAAAGATTCTTAATCGGCGACCGAGCCGAGGCTCGGAGGGTTGTTCCACGTGACAGATCCTGCGAAATTGTCAGGCGTCACGGCGCGCGTAATCGATCTCACGACGATCGATATAATTATTATCGGGAAGAAATCGAGCGGTTGGCCGGTCTGTACTCTCGTCTTTAAGTCTGCCCAAGATTTAAGACAAAAAGGAACGAATGAAGTGCGCCAAATAAATGCTGTACTGTAAGACGAGGTGCTAGAGTGACGTTTGAATGGAAGGGCAGATCCTTTGTGCTGCACCGGGAACCCGACACCCGAAAATTGTTCTCAAAAATTCGTTCTACGGATAAAATCTACGCGCCATTCGAAGCATCGTATTATATCACGTCGCCGTGACATTTTCAACAAATATCGTTCGAACGACTTTTGCAACGTTGAACGTTTCGAACAATTTCCACGTATAAAAATTCTGGCCTCTTACGGGGACGAATCAAATCAGTCTAAGAAGATTCAAGTTTGTTCGATTGACGATAATGAACGATTCTTCGAACGATTAATCAACGCAAATAGTTGTTATAAGCTTCTTCTTCTGACGATTCCGTGAATGAGTAGTTGAAGAGTTGGCGACCTGTGTATAATTAACAGGAAAGGATTCTCAAGCGAACGAATCAGGCGGGTCAGTCCGTGCTGGTTGAGAACAGTTTGCCGGGGTGCGGCCATTTTTACGTTTTGTCGAGGTTCTTTGTGTTTTGGTGAGACATTGCAGGTCTGCCCAACACTCAACTCATTATACCACTAATTATTCATAACGTTGGGGATTATTCTGACGAAAATATTCAATTCCCACAGTGCACTCACCCCGTTGCTACCCTCTTTCTTTGCCTTATTTCTTTCTTCCCGGCTCATCTGACGTATCTGACGCCGAATCTCTCGAGAAGAGCAGCCAACAACTTTTCGCCGTTCTCGAAGGATCGCCGTTCGATCTTCTCCTCTTGGTTTCTGTTTTGCACCCCTTCTCCCCCTTGCCCTCCGGTTGTAACCACGTTGCAGCTGGTCAAGCAAGTTTTCCATTTGTTTGTACGTAAGTGTGGAAAGTGATTTCACGAGGCGTGAAGCCGGGTCGAGAGCTTTCCTCACCGTCCCCAAAAACCGGCGAAAACTGGCAAACACAATGGAGTTTGCACGTGGAGATACACTAGGAAAGTCGCGCGTCAATTTTCAGTAACACGATCTTGAGTGGCTCTCTGTTAAGTGATAGCCGTAAGTGGCACGTTAAGTGCTCGTTTCACGGTGGGACGACGATACGCCTATTAATTTACTTCAACGTTCGTGACACGCGGGGGTCCACGGGTTCATCCTCGTCTAAAGATTGAAACGCAATCCCCGATAATTGCCGATCAATGCTTTATTACGACGTATCGATGCTCGTGAATCGTCCTGCATCGCCTGACAAATGCGTTGTTGTAACGTTCGTTAACCCCGCGAGGGGGGGAAATCGATGGCCAGGTTCGAAGCTACGAAGGTTTTTAATTGGTTTCTCGGTTCTTTCTTGCTGCCCCCCCCCCTCTGCCCTTCTCGCCAACGCTTAAAGCCGCTGGTCTAAGGAGCAACGTGTTTTAAAAGGAAGTGCGACTTGTATAGCAGCAACGTTGTTCACGTTCCTTTCGTTTTAAAAATTCAGACCACTATTATTGTGAAAATTCGCGTCTAGGTACGAGAGAAGAGGGCAGCTAACGACGCGGCACCGGCAAGACGCGTTCTTTGCTTCGTTGAACGCGGGATCGGTTTCTACGGAGCTGCGCCTCGTCAAGATGTAGGTCTTAACGAATGTGTTAAGATTGAATGAAGTGGTTGTTTGTTACTCGGCCACAATACGCGCACGGTTTGTGTAAAATTAATTATCAATTCTTCGCCCCTCACCCTCCTCCCCCCTCCTTCCCGCCCCCTCCCCCTCCCACCCCCTTTCGCCAAATGAAAGAAACAGTTAGAGGCTCCATTCGTGGAATAAATGGTACGGTTATAATTGTCGGTGCACAATGGGCCACGCCTCGCGAGCGAAACGATGTGACGGAAACAATGTCATCTTAATCGTCATCTATAAATAAACGGGGCGAGTTTTAATGATAATGACGCATTACGCTCGCCACACGGCAGGCACGGCCATTCGTCCAAGTTCGTTGGAAATAAGCAATGAGAAATTCGCGACAGAATCGTTCTCCCTGTGAGAAAGCCACCGTGCTCCGTAATTATTCTATAGGCAAGGTTGGTTGTACGTCCTCGGCACGTACGTCGCGGAAATCAACATTCCGAACGATTTTCCTCTCTTGCGAGATTGCCGGATTCTCTTCCGTGTTTCCGAGAGTTGGTCGCGAGAAACGCTACGACGACGTTTTGCCCGAATAAAATTGACCAAACTAAATCAAACTTGTCGAGTCGGTTTCCGTTTACCGATTCGGAGTGACTCCATTTTCGGTGTCTGCGCTCGAAATTAATTGTGACACGCCTCGATAGTTTTTCTTGTTGATGATTAGAATTATTGTCGATACTTACTGATATGCACTGCTACTTGCCGATGTTACTCTGCACTCTGCTATTCTATTCTGACTCGACTGTGACTTTTTTTTTGACGCTGACGGCGGTCCTGTTTTGCGAATTATAGAAGAATTATATAGAAATCAATTTAAAATACGCCGATGAACTAAAGTAATGTCACTTGAATATCTTTAAGAACGATCCGTTAGGATTTCTTATCCAGCAAGAGAAAGCGTCACCGTTACCCTTCATCATTGTTGCGTCGCGTCCGCTGACGATTGGGAACGACTCAGCGGGCCTGCCCGCGAAATTAATGGTATGCAAACTGATCGAAATGGGATTCTCGTAATTAGTGAGTGCAGTCCGGCGCGAATCGATGTATGTCGTATCTTGATTCTAACGTATATCTCGCGTGTGCGTATATTTCACGCGTGGGCCTGTTTAGAGAATCAAGGCACGCGCAGTGAATCGAAGCTTGAGCCGTTTCATTGCTCAGACGTAATTCCTTGAAAAACAGTGAAATTATTAAATATCGATGGGATAACAAACGATTTTAACCATGGTCGGGCGTGGCGGCTGTTACGACTTCTTACCAGCAAGAGAAAATGAGCAACTGCTTTCATCGTAACGTTCGGTATCTACTCAAACAATTCTTCCTACTAACGAGAAGTCTAACCGTTTTAATTTCGACGGTTTTTCCTGTACTCTGATTATAATCGTTAGAACCGCCTCTGATGGAGATGGCCTTCGACCACGGTTTTTCCGATTCTTGAAGCTGTCTGAGCTTCAACAATCATAAATATCCAAATTGAGGCAGATTTCTTCAGACTGATAAGAAATCTAACGTCTTTGGCGTAGAATACGTTCGGGCATATTGCAACCATCTCGCGAAAACATTTGTAAATGTCTTGAAAACAGTTCGTCGTTCGATGCAGTCAAAACTTCAACATAACTCTTATCTTTTCTTTGTAACAGACGTAAAGATATTTTGCAGTCAACGATCCGTAACTTGTGGAGAAATGAACACAGTTATACGTATAATATATATTTTAATAAATCAACAGATTCAATATTATTGATAATCAAGGAAGTAGGAGGGTATCGAGGAAGTAGAGTTACTGCTGATGGGGTGTGTTTCCTTTGTACAGCATATAATCACTAATAGCATACCACAAATGATACAGACAAAAGATAAGAGCTGGGTCTTGGATTAGTCGATTTTATCCTGCCGCAGTAAAGCGACCCTGCAACCTATACCGACGAATGTGCTTTCATGGACATGCAAGTATGAACGAAAGGTCATTGTAGTGGTACCGACAGTTTCTTGCGAATGTAAGGGAGTCCAATATTTTCGCGAGGGAAAGAAGTTGTTCGAAACGTTGATTTCTACAGCACGTTTGAAAATCAAAATGTACAGCTGCATAATTACGCGGTACTCTTGAAAAAGAAGGTCAATAATGAGATGCAGCGTATTCGATATTGGCAGTGGGTATTTTAATGTAAATGAAACTTTTGAATAACGAATAAATTTATTAATTGGGATAATCGTGCCTCTAAATTATCCCGCGGCAATTTCAATCGTTTTAAATAAGAATCGAGAGAGCCCGAGAGAATCTAACGAGAATCTGATCGGATGTCAACGTTTAACCAACAGGCATAATTCAGGAACGTAATTCGTGCTGAATCGCTAAATTGCGCAGCTATCGACGTACAAGCAACAG
Organism: Tetragonisca angustula; assembly: GCA_036937485.2. NCBI lineage: Eukaryota > Metazoa > Arthropoda > Insecta > Hymenoptera > Apidae > Tetragonisca > Tetragonisca angustula. Next base: position 26,235 of record JAWNGG020000497.1, on the reverse strand, counting down.
AGACGTCATTGACTCAGCTAGGATCCAAATTTAATTACCTCTTTTCGTGCGAGTTTTCGAAATTTTTTTTTTCTTTTTTTTTTTTTTATTACAAGAAAACTACAACAGGCTTGTTCGAGTCTGTCGGTAAGAAATTCAGAAACATTAGGTTAACGAATAGCACGTGTAAGGGAAGCACCGTTTCACGATAGTAACACAATAAGCGTGTTTTCAGCAAGTTCTCGAAACGAGTCGTCTGACTGAAGTCTGAAAATAATAAAAGGAAGGATAGGAAGGATCAACAACTCACCATGGGGTGGCGTGTGCTGAGTCGGACTGTGCTGATGATGGTTCGCGGTGACTGCGGTACCCGGAAGTACGTGCTGCGCGTGTGCACCCGGATGCACGTTGACACCGGCCGGTGAGGCCGGAAGTTGTCCCGGTTGATGTACCTGATGATGCGGTACATGGTGTGCAGGGTGGGGGTGGGGCGGCGGCAGGAAGGCAGCGGCGACGGCCGCCTGCGCATTCAGATAGGCCATCCGCGAGGCCGTGAGGTTGCCCAGATTCCCAAGATTCCCCAGATTGCCCAGATGATTCGTCAGGCTAGGCATGTAGTCCCATAACTTGTGATGAGGCGCCGCGGGCGCGTAAGAAACGGCGGAGACGCCGGCCGGTGGTGATCCTTGCGGTGAGCCGCGATCGGTGCCGCTTCCGTTTCCGGCACCGTTCAGCCCCAGCAGCTCCTGGATCGCGAACGGCGATCGCTGCGGCATTTTTGCGTTTCTCTCGATTCCAACTGACTCGGTTCAAAACGACAACGACATTCTTCTCTCTCGGTTACGTTATCGTTAATGTTACACGCGTTTCCCGTTCGTTTCGCGCGTTTTCTCCCGTCAGTCGGTGACGAAAGAGCGCATGTTCAGGTCGGCGAAGGCTTCGTCGACGAAAGGATAAGTTTTTCGAGGAAGATCGTTGCTCGTTTCGCCTGGACACCTACTCGACTATAATACGACGGCTACGTGGTTGAACAGCGTTTGTCGTTGCTCTTTCGTCTCTGCTCGAGGTAACGTTCTTGATTCCTAGGAACTTTGTTTAGAAGCGATTTCGCCGTCGAGTCGCTCTCGGGAACGGGAATGTTCGTTGGGCTTTGTTCTCTGCTCTGTACTCGATGCTTGCCGGTGATTTTAAAAATCGTAAAATGATTTTCCTTTCTTTCCTTTTCCCTTTTCTTTTCTTTTTTTACAGTCAAAAGAACGAATAGAAAAGAACGAAGATATTATCGTTGCTAGGCCTTGGCATAACGCTCGCTCGAGATCCGACGGTTTCCAGCGTGCGGCCGCATCGTTTTTCGATAGCTGTAGCAACTCGGAGAACGCAGTGAGTTGATTCTTAGTATAGGCTCGCTGCGAAGCAATTGCTAATTGAGCAGTCCAGTGGATTTCGCAAGAAACGTACGAGGGAATGAGGAAACCGACTGGATGGACCTGTTGGCGGCCCTAGGTATTTTCATAGATCTCCATTATCGAAAACGCGTCGAAAATAAGTGGTTTGTCGATTGCGGGGAAACTATTAGGGTGCTTAGCGTAACGTGTTTTTAACTTATCTTCGTTGTAATGGTAGAAGCCAGCGAACCGCCGAGCGTAGAAACCCCGGGCAGCTCTTTTTCAGCAAGCGACGGCAACCTGAACGACGACTCGGCGATACAAATCGGCTTCTCTTTGCGTCGCGACCGTTATTACCCCGTGTTTCCTTTCGCACTGCGACACGTCTACTGTCTAGAAACTATGCGCTTTGACCTCACACTTTCGTCTAGTCCTCTTCGTTGAATGGTGGTTTCGTTGTGATCAGGTACGGTTTCCTGCGTTCATCGCTTCTGCGAGTGTACCAACCGGGGTGTAGTAGACTCGTTCACTGAACCAAACTCGTTCCTCTCCCTTCGAAGACAATTAGAACCTTATCTCTTGAGTCGAGGAGTTCTATTCAATGCTCCAGATAGCGCGCGATGGGTCTGCTCTCATTGTTCCTCGCCACCGAAATAAAACTCTGGCTTGGACCTCAGCGATGCGCATGGAAATTCGTAGAACCGCTCTCTTTCATTCTTCTCTCGCCTGGGGATTGAATTTCAAGGACACAACGTAGTCTTCCTCGCCTCTGGTTAATCCCTTACTGAACTGGAAAGGCACTCGTGCACTGAAACTCTCCCGTCGGTACCTCATACGAAACGAGTCACGAACAACGTCCAGCGACTGATTCCGACTCGCTTTTCATACTACTTTCGTCAACGTCTCGCACTCTGTTCAAGCTTCGAGTCCTCCCATCCGTTCCCTCGAGTTTCTCCAAAAAAAAAAAAAAAATCGTGCACTGGAAACGTCGCGACGAGTCGCCGGACTCACCGAAGCCCAGGCTTCACTGACAGCACCACCGCGACTACTCGAAGGTCAGACCAGTAGTAACTACGTGGATTCGCGCGGCGAGTTCCCACGAGTGGGCCGTGTCTGACGGCTGGATCTCCTCACTGTGTGCCGGCCCCCTCGGAAATTCGATCCCACGTACGAATCGAGCTGCGTGTTAGATCAGAGAGAGAGAGAGAGAGAGAGAGAGCGAACGAGAGAGAGAGATAGAAAGAGAGAGAAAGAGAAGGAGAAAAAGAGAGAGAGAGAGAGAGAGAAGCCAACGTGTGTTTACTCTCGGAATAGTGTGCCCCGGTACGGCGAAACGTCTGACTGTCGTCGTGTGGCGCAACCGTGTCGTCGTCGCGGCGATGGGCAACTGAGCTGCCGAGCAGCACGGGGTTGCTCGACTGCGCGGCAGCCAACGAAAAAGGGAAACCCCCGGGGGCGGCTGTGTGCCGTACACGCACCCACACATGCACCCTTCCGCGGAGGGTGGCGTTTACCCGACCCACACACCCCCTCTGGACACCGCTCGCCCCCTACCCCTCCTATCGCTCCATCACCCTTCATCCACCGCTCGTTCTCTCTCGCCCGACCGATCCCTTCCCCTTCGTCATCGCCTGCCTCCCTTTTCTGCTCGATGCATACACAACCCCACTCTCGGCCCTTCTTTTCAGCACTCGTCGTCCCCTCGCGACAAAGGCGCCTCCGCTACTTTACGCGCCGACAGTGGCCGTCTCGCATCGCGGATTGGTCGGTCTTTTGAGACGGCCAGCCGGGTAGACATAGCCCTAGTTACCAACGAGAAGGTGGGGTCTGCCGATGTCAACGCCTCGATCGGCTACGCCTACGACAGACCGGTTTACCACGGCGAAAAGATCTCGGTCTGAAAGCTCTGTGGAAGCTCGAGCCGCGAGCTTCTTCCCAATATCTCGCCGATCGTTCAGTCCCCGATGATGCCGGACGGCAACCTCCCGACGGCTGATCGGACACGGTGACGATACCGACGATATGTCTCGTTGCACGATCGGCAATTAATTTCGTGCGATCTGATCACGCCTCACCTTATGTCCCGACGAGGACATTTGCCCATTTTACAATCGTATGGAGATTTATTCGATTTCATCTTGTTGCCGTTGATGGACGAAAAAGGCCAAACGACGATCTACAGAAAGCATCACTGTACTCGAAAGTATCGCACAGCGGTGAAAGTTTTTGGAGCGAGTTGCAGCGTTCGGAGTTTCTCGCCGATGTCGAGGCGAATATCGAAGCGGTGGTAAAAATTTGTGGCACTGTGAAACCGGCTTTCGCTCGGAACCTTTATTAACAACGGGGGAGTGGTCTAAGAACGGGCCAATCAGAAAGCACCACTTTCAACCCTCATTGGCCGGGACGTAAATCGATTTATCACTCAACCCGTCCACGGTAGACAGGGGAAACACGCCCTTAAGGCCGGCCGACTTAAGGTCTACTCTCCTCGGATGCCTTTCGCGACTCTCAACACCGCCAATTCCACTTTCGAAGGATGGTGGTGGTGGTGGTGGTGGTGGTGTTGGTGGTGTTGACGGTGGTGGTGGTGGTGGTGGTGGTGGCGGCCGACGGGGCGGGGTGGTGCGGCCGTACGAACACAGAAAGGGTGTGGAAACTCATGATCTTCGCCGACGAGTTTCCCCGATAGCGTTGGAGGAGAATTTTTTCGAAAGACTACTGAGCCCCCGTGGTTGGATCCGCGCTCGAAATTGAGCTATTTTTCGAAAACGAGGCTCTTCCTTCGTTACTCATCTTCTTTCTCCATCCACGCTCCTATCTATCTATCTCTACGTTTTCCTTTTTCCTTCGTTCTAATAAACACTTTATATTTTTCTCACTTTTGTAGTAGATTCTTTGAGTTTTTTTTTTTTTTTTTTTTTTTTTTTGTTGCAACCTCTGTTCTGATAAATTTTAACATACTTTGTGATTCTAATTGAGAAGAAAGTATAATGCCCAAATTTCCAAGACAGTTCCCGCGAAATAAAGGTTTTCACATTTTATTGTTGCAGTTTAGACCTAATTTTACAGTGAGAAGCTTTAGAATCGCTTTTGCTTCGTTTCTTGAATGTGAATTATGAAATAATGCGCGAATTGGTAAAAGTGTCAATTTGTTAACTATATCCACTGAACAGAATTATGACAGTGAATATATATGAAATAACAAGGGAAGTTTAAACAAGTAAGAAGGCCGAATGCAAACTGCGACAAAATTCAGAAACTTTGCTAGAAAAAATTGATATCACTTGCATTTTCAAATGAAAAGCCCCGCGTGAACATTTCTGCTCGTCCAACGTTTGTCAGCAATAACGCCAAAGCAGCATAATACCCGATGCTAAGATGCTCTTTTTATCGGCGAAAAACTCGCGCATCTTCTAGCAGCGTGAGAAACAAAATGCTGAGAGAAAAAAGAGAAAGGTTTTGTGTACGTAGCTTTGTCCCTCGGCAAAGTATCACCGAGTTCCTGCGTTTCATCACTTCGGCTAAGAAGTATAAGAACGGTTTTCTCATTTCCACTCCCATTCGTTTGTTGCTTATATTAAGAAATTATTGTTCATTTTCGGTAGTGCTGTTTTGTGAGACGAACTTCCGTCCAATATGCTCAACGATAATCATTTTTTCCATGTTGATACTGTATTGTAAAATATAATCATGATTTTCAATTCGTTACAATCAGTATACCTTTCTCCAAATGGAGAAACAACCCCCTATAAATGTTCAACTGTTCAGTTTCAAATGGTATAATTCTTTTTGCATCGATATTGTACCGTATAATATTAATTTTTAATTCGTTTCAATCAGTATGCTTTTTCCCACGCAGAGAGACAACCCTCTGTAAATATTTAATGGTCGATTTAAAATAGTATAATTTTTTCTGCATCGATGTTAAGATTATACTGTAAAGTATAATCTTAATTTTTAATTTGTATTTTCAATATACTTTTTCGGTATATACTTCAGTATATCTTTCCCCACGTAGAGAAATAACTCCCTTATCGTATTTAGCGGTTGATTTGAAATAGTATAATTTTTTTTTCTTTTTTTTTTGTATCGATATTGTAAAGTATGATCTTAACTTTTCATCAATTTCAATCAGCGTGTTTTCTTCTGTCGTTCACAAACGACCCCCTGTAAACGATCAATTTGAAATGCCACAATTTTTTTTAATATTAAATAAAATTTCAAAATTATTAATCTTCTTAATTTTTAATCTGTTTTAATTAGTTTGTTTCATTCTGTGTGGAAAAACAACCCTCTGTCACTGATCAACGATCAGTCTGAAATAGCACAATGTTTTGTCTTTTTATATCTAATCGTAATTTTTTGTATGTTTCAATCAACTTGTCCAATTCTATGTAGAAAAACCCCTAAAGATCAATTTAAAATGGCACAATTTTTTTTATATCAGTTTCGCATTAGTTTTTATTTATGTCAGCATCGTATTTTAAATCTTAGTTCAATTAATTGTTCCATTGTACTTTCAATTAATGGCTTAATTAATGTGTAATTAATTGTATAATCAATTACTTATTGTAATTTAAATCTCAATTCAAAATACAATCAATCCTTTTCAATCGGCTTATTCCTTTTTAAATTTATAATAGAGAATAATAGAGAAACAATCCCTGTGAATATTCGGAAGTCAGTTTGAGAAAGCACAACTTGCCCCACGTAAATCTCGTACAATACGCGATTGTATATAAATAATGAAATAATCGTTGGGACAGATCGCGTGTACGGAAAACTAGAAAATCCTCGTACGAAAACTTAGTTGTCTCTAACCGAGTCGAGATCTCGCTGCATTGGAAACGTCTATTCCCGATTCGTCTGCAGTCTCGCATTGTCGTCGTCGTTCAGCTGAACGGCGTCGTCACCCAACGTGTGTTAAGTAGCGCGAGACGCAAAGTATCTGCGAACCTCTCCAATTGTAATTGCTCGGTGTCACGTTCGGCGGAATTTCGAAGGATTTGCAAAAACGCTTAAACTCTCGAGAGTCTAACACGGCGAGCGATCGTGGCTGGAAAAGAGAAAAAAGCGCGGGGGAGGGAGGGGGGCCCCCCGTTCACAGTGTGCTCTCCAACGACACCGCAGATCAAGTAAGTACTTGCTTCTTAACTTAACGGATTATTGTACTTCTAAATTCAGTGCATTGTGCTGGCGGTGGTGGTGTAAGGGCGCGCGCACTTATCATCCGCACGGTGGAAGCGCAAATATCTTCATCGGGCCAGATCGCGACACTCTCCGCGGAGAGTTTAAGCCTCCTTCAACAGGATTCCAGGCGCGGGCACCGCGCGTACGCTTCCACGCCCCGATCGCGCTTTTTCTCTCCACGCGAGAGGATTTTTTTTTTCCTTTTCGCCGGGAACGTCGAAACGCAACGCGCTCCGGCTTGGCGTCGCGATAATTTGCAATATTTAGATAGACGACGGCCGAGAGAAAAATTCAGGAGGATTGCGCGAGGATGCGGAGCCACGCGGCGCGCAGGGCATCTCGAACATCGTTACACTTTGCCGCGTTCGCGAGCATGCCGCTCATTAATGCCGGCGAACTTGGGGAAAAATATATTCCGCGGTGAGTGTGCGTTCACGCGAATGCAGGGCGTTACGCGAGACGCGTGTAAATCGAGCCACGAAACGCGCAATAAAGCGAGCGAGAGCGTGCGAATGAAACGCGTTCGAAAACAATTGTAACGCGAGAAGGAGAACGCGCAAGGACGCGTAGACACGTGAAAAAAAAAAAGAAGAAAAAAGTAAAAAACGAGGCGAGAAAAAGGTGGTGAATCGTCGTGCGTGGGGCGTGTATCGCAAATTGATCGAACCCATTTCAGCGTGTTAACGGCCGTTTATTTCGCGGCCCGCGCTATTTACAATTAGTCAATGCACTATGCAGCGATCCTAGTTCCGGATAACTAGACCTCAAACCACTCTCGTTCCAGCGCTGTGCATGTGTTCCCGCGCAGGAACACCGGCTGCCTCAACTCACGCTCTGTTAATTTATCTAATTACGATAGTAGTCGAGATCATTTATCCCCGCGCGAGAGGGAAATTTGAGACGAGCGCCGCCGGGAAATATGAAATTAGTCGCAATGCTTTAGGAATCTCTCGAAATTTCGTGATATTACGATGTAACTGTAGCTCGCCGGCTCTCGTTTCGTTTCGTTTCGTTTCGTTTCGTTGCCGTCTAACCCGAATGCTGCAGAAAATCTCCCACCAGTGAAAAAGAATCTTTAACGAGCGACTCGATCGACTCCGCGACGAACACGTTCATTTGAAATTTCATTCTCCACCACTTTCCCGCCACGTAGGGCGACAATTGGAAAACGAATCAACGTTTGACGTTCGTTAACTGATTTATTTAACGACGATTATTTATTTGTCACACGATATTCTGCGAAAGTCGAACGGAGATACCCGCCGGTTCAGCGAGCCATCGATCGATGCGTAATGTCGGTAAATTGATTTCTGAAACCCGGTTTCCACGAAGAGGCCTACTTCTCCGACGTCGAGGCGAACGGCGACCGTGCCCTTCGTCGGGCGGCCGCGTTTTCCTACCTGCAAACTCGAACGAAAGGAGGATCTCATTGCTCCGGCAATCCTCTTTTCGCGAACATTTTCGCCGAGTCCTGCAAAATTGTTAATCCGAAGCTTTTCCAATTACACGGCTCGTCCTCGTTCTCTCTGCCGCTCCTTCAAACCTTCCACCTCTCTCCCCCCTCTCGTGTGCCCCCCCCCCCACTACACCTCACCCCCCTTCCCCGTTGGCGCCCCTCTTCGTTTCTCCTTCCATCGCCGCTCTCTTTCGGCTCTTTGTAAGCGAAAATACTCAATTCGGATGTTAAATTCAATTACAGCATTCCTGATTAATCCTAAGTATCCTTTCCCGAAGGAAAGACGACTGCCATCCATTCCCTCCACCCCCCCGCACCGTGAACGTCTTCGAACGAGCTGGATCTCTTTCGGCTTAAGTCCGTTCTTAAGTTGAATAACTGTTGCGAACGATATGACGCCATTAAAATCTGCTGATCTCGATCCCGATCCCGCGGGCTTCGGAGCCTACACACCGACCGAGATTATCGTTGCTCAGTGTGGGAATTATCGTGTCGTGTCGTTAAACGCGAAAAGGGGAGGGAAAGTGTCGGACAAACGACGCGAATATTAGAAAGCTGGCTTGTTTGTTAAGTGCGGATGAAAGAATTATGCGTGTGTCTCTCGTTGCGCAACGGCGGCTCGTGGAAAGCTTGACAGGTACGAGGACTATTCTGGATTATTTACGAGTTAGGTTGTCCAACTATATTTTGTATTATTTTACACGCGTTTGTTTTAAATCTTACATTATCTCATGAGGTGTCCACATTTACAAAGTTGTTTCGAGTACGAAACGTCTGGAGGAAAACTTGACGGGTACGAGGATTATTCTGGATTATTTACGAGTTAGGTTGTCCAACTATATTTTGTATTATTTTACACGCGTTTGTTTTAAATCTTACGTCATCTCATGAGGTATCCACATTTACAAATTTGTTTCGAGTACGAAACGTCTCGAGGAAAACTTGACAGGTAGGAGGATTATTCTGGATTATTTACGAGTTAGGTTGTCCAACTATATTTTGTATTATTTTACACGCGTTTGTTTTAAATCTTACATCATCTCACGAGGTGTCCGCATTTACAAAGTTGCTCCGAGTACAAAACTACCCTTATCAACGGTAAATTGCACCCTTTCTCGAAAAATTTATTTTTTTCGCGATTGACTCTTTTATATTTCCCTTGACAACTTATTAACTGCCAGCGGTGTTCCGTGGTATTCCAAGTGGCGGACCGTTGGACCACCCAAGGCTCGTCAGAAAGACGACAAGATAATTCCTGCCTCTCAAAAAAGTCAGCCAGTCATCGCCTGTAACTGGTAGTCCTTCTCTTAATCTCCGTTCCATGAGCCTTTAAGCACCCAACGGCCACTCGAGTTTCTCACAATGCTCCAACCGGCGCCCGTGGTATCTCATTCTAGTTCTGCGGATAGATGCGTTGCGTTAAATGTGTCTAAATGACGCGCCGGAAGTGGTGAGGTTCTCTCCTTTGTGAAACGTGGAACAAGGCGATCCGGCGAGATCCGGCGGTATTCGCTCGGTACCACTGTCTACCAAGTCTCACCAGTGTATCATAGACTGTTTCAAATATTTGTCAAACACTTTGCTGCCGGGGGACGATTTTACTTTCTCGAACGATACGGGACATTCGAAGAAAATATACACCGGATCGTTCGCACAAATTTCACAAGGACACGTGTCAAAATTCAATCAAAGCTCCGATAGAAAGAAAAGAAAGGGAAAAAACTTTCAAACTGCAAAACGATTTTCACGGTAGTTGATTACAGGCGTCTGAGCGGCCTGGAACGTAGAATGATCGCGATCGATAATCACCGTGCATCGCGATACGTCGGTTTCCCCTCGCGCGGCGGTCGCGTTTTCAAAAATCTGGTAACTTTTTCCAAAAATCTCTGGTGAATTTCAAGGTTCCCGAGGATCGCAACAGATGGCAGCATACATCTAGTCGGTAATTCCGAACGTGCTGCCGTCTGCGCGCCGGGAATCGAACTGAATTCCGGTCAATTCTTTCGCCCCTTCCGGGTGGGAAAATAATAATTCCGTGAAATCGTCGGGTGCTCCATTTTGCGGCACTGCATCGCCAAGATCCACGCTGCTTTACAATACCGTCAAATTACACCACGCACCTTTTTGTGTGCCAGGGAAGCACTCGCAGGACACGTCGCTTCCGTGCCGCGAGCGTCAACTGTTTTCGCCGGGCAAAAGTCGCGATTTACATCCCTTCAATGTTCGACAAATGAATGCCTTTTTTTTTTTTTCTCCCCGGGTGTGTTAAGTGACGTCCGAGTTCGCTGCTGGACTCGTTATATCCACGTTTCGCAAAATCATTTACCTCCGCGTAATGTCCACTTCTCTGTGACGGATTCGAAGATTTTCGCTGTACTGTAAAAAAAAAAAAAAAAAAAAAAAGGAAAAATAAGAGACTGTAGATTTGTTGATCATTGTTGATGCACACGTCTCCTCCCCCGGCTCTACTCCGTTAATCGTCCATTGCGCTCACTCGGCATCATCGAGTTATTATAAATACTTTAGCGCATGCTTTTTCACGGGAACAAACGCGAAATTGATTTAATAGCTTGCTTTTAACATTTCTATCTCCGGGATGATCGCGCGCGCCGAATTCGCTCGCGCTTTAAAACGTCCTGAATGCAATATATACTTTTAGAACTCTAGGCATTCCGATGCGTCGTCCCGATTCTTCTTTTCTTCCTTTTCTTTTTTTCTTTCTTTTTTTATAAATTATAACGAGAATTGTTTAAAGTCGTAACGTTTCGGGAGACTACTCTTTCGTTGAAAACACGGAACGTTTAACCGACGTTCGACGAACGAAACGTTTGTTTTGAAAGGAAATTGAAACGGCGATTTACGCGCAGACGAAATTGATCAGTTTGAAATCCGACGAACCGACGATTCTGCTTCTTGCGATCGGCAAGAGGAGGGAGTCACGGAGAAAAATGCGTCGATAAATGAAAAATCACCGCGGCTCTTTCCCCAGGCTCTTTCCCTTTATTTACCCGAGCTCTTTCCCTTTTGCTAGGCGTTTTTACTTGAAGCGCAATAAAGTTCAGGGCTTGAACGGCAGCGCGTTTCGTTCTTGGCACGGCTCACGGGAGCGCGTGCCTCCTCCACTTTCTTTTCTCCTCGGTCGAAAAACTCGCGGTGGATTGCGACAGCAATCGAGATCGGGGCGAGTTAATCCTTTGATCGGCGAGGCAAGAACACGGCGATCGCTGGCGGACTGCGCTGCTGGGATCGTCGATCCGTTGACGTGCCTCCAAGACGAGTATTCTGAAATTTATCAAAGTACGAGGAGATCGGCGCGGTCGCGCGCCGGCTGCCCCTTAATGGTGCACCGGATACGCCTTCAAAAGGAATTACGCGATACAACTTTTTCAACGGGCTGATCGCGAGGTAACACGACCATCCGCGGCGCCAAACGAAAGGAGAAAGCGAACCCTCGTTAAATATTAAACTTTAAAGATCGCTTTCCCATGGAAGAAGCTCCCGCCGCCGCTGTTCCGCGTACACGCGCGCGTGCACACACAGACAGGGAAAGCCTGTCTGTTCTACGTGCATGGTATACGTACGGAGACAACAGAGACAGGGCGCACGTATACCGTTACGTTGTAACACCTTCACATCGAATCTCAGCGTCCATCGAATCGCGCTTCCTCCTCTCGTTTCTCTCTCGTAACGACATCGTTCGCGATCGTTGGAAACGAGACATTTGAGATATTATGCCAATCCGGCGTGTAAACTACCCAGGAAGGGAGGGAATACTTATGAGTTTCTGCTGCGAGGAGGAGCGTTCTCTTTTTGTCCCCGGCGAGCCCCGCTACTACTTCTTACCACCGTGAAGGACAAATTAACGCAATGACTGATGGTCGCTGGATCGTCTGAGTTTTGCAACGTTTTTTGTCGTCTTTTATCGACGCCTGCGAGAGTTACGACGGCGATCTCGTTGTTTCGACCGATTGAAAGTTGAAATTTTTGGTAATTCCTGTCGTGTCAGAGTGTGAGAGTAGTACATGTATACATGTGCGTATGTGTGTGTGTGATGACGACAATCAAGGACTCACTTTGTATATATTACACGGTATGTACGACGAAGAAAGAGTTACAGAAAGAATAAAGCTGTGTCTATGAAATTAGAAATTTGATTCATACGATATTAAAACTCTTGGAAAGTAATATTCCGCTGACTTAGTTAATAAATTCCAACAGTTCCTCTTAGTAGTCTTTGCCACACGATACGACGTACTGCGATCTCGAGAAATTAGAGATTGCGATGCCTGTAACGCGAAAATCGATTTACGATTCAGAAAGGTAAAAATATTGAGGATTGTGAATGGAAAGCCAAACGAGTTTTCTTTCTTTCTTTCTTTTTTTTTTTTTTTTTCTTTGGATTATACAGAGTGTTTCGTAGCATCGATTGAAACCACGTGAAAACAATAAAAAAGGTATTCGTACGAACGTATGTTCTCGAATAACGAGTTCAAAATGACCTTCTTTTGCATCTGAACGCAAGTTTGGAGACGTTTCACCATTGACTGTCTCTCCACATCCCTTCAGGCATTGAACGCCGCATTGTTCAATTCTCCGGCAAAGTATTTTTACGCTGTCAACAGTGGTGTTGTTCTGTATTCCGAGTTTTCAGGGACTCGCTGGCAAGAAAATATCTGCGAAATAGAATAGACAAGAGTTGAGATTTATTGGTAAATAGGTAGATGGAATTCGTTCAACTGTTTTCATCTCTCGATGGAATTACACCGACGTAGAGCCCGCCATAACTCAACATATGTTCTCACACGAACGATTTCTTTGTTGTTTTCACGCGCAGAATCCACTGCCAAGAGGCATCCCCGATACCAACGCAAACCACCCTGTACACGTTGCTTCCCTGGTATGAAAAATCTTTGTTCGATGCTCTATTTGGACATTTAGTTTTGCGTCGCGTAATTTTTGTCAGCGCGTCCAACCGAGGGGAACGAGAATTTCACCGGGCGCATAGGCGAAATTGGCCCGATTTGTCATCCGTGTCAAATCTCGGTCTAAGCACGTCTGGTATTGGCCACCGGTCCGCACGTCATTCGCTCATTATACGATCCAATTAAGGCACGACTGTTACACGGCAACAGTCACAGTCCTTCTGCCCTATGTGATTGGCCCTATTCGGAGACAACGCGTTCCCATAGGCGCCTCAGGGCTTTAATGGCTCGGGATCATTCGATGCCGATTCCTTGACAGTCACGATTTCCCGCTTATTAAAGCGCTACCCTTCGTTCGTCCACTCGGAATTTGCTCTATTGAAATTCGCTTCTTGGTCACGGCCGCAAAGTTTCGAACAGTGTCAAAATTACACAGGGATTCGTAGAATATCTGATCTGTGTGTCAAGACGTACGATGTTTAACCGTAGAAATGTGAATGAAATGTGTCGAGTATTTGACGTTCAGTTTTTTCTTTTTTTTTTCTTTTTTTTTTTTTTGTAGAAAGAGTGTTGCACGTCACAGATCACCTAGAATTCGCATTGCTCTGTTCATTGATCGTTGATGGCGGTTTACTATGAATCAGATAGTCCACCGTCGTTCTTTCTTTCACTGGTTCCTCTTCGGTGTTTCACGAGCAGGGGCGAAATGAAAAGTGCCGCGCGATATTATTTTCATTGCGCTCATCGAACGCACAAAGGCGTGGCGTGCATAAAAAGAACCGGCCATAATGATTCGCGTAACGATTTCGGTTTATTTTCCCGCGGACACGCATCGGGAATATCTAATGGGACGCCAGCGTGCCACCCCAAACGTTCTCATTATCGCATCTCGTTCTTTTTTCTTCGGCATTTTAATTGCAGCAATGGGCCGCGCCACCGCTAAGAAATAATTATGCTTGCCCGGCGCAGGTACCAACACCTACACGCTCAGAGCCAACGTCTACCAACATTGGCCTCTCCCTTGTGTGTTTCGGACCTTCCTTCTTTGTCAAGGGGTGCACAGAACCCCCGAAGAGTCCGCGTTTCTCGTTTGCACGACCCCCATCGTAGCCACGATGGTATCACACGCGCCACGCCCCCTTAACGACGAAATTACAGCAGCCATGTTTGTTCAAAGATCAAAGTCCAAAGCCAGGTGAGAACGTACTTACTTCACTCGTTCGAGCTCCGTTGCTCGACGAAGAAAAAAAGACGCGCGAATGCGTCGAACCGATCTTGATTCTCCTCCTCGAGAGAACACTCTCCACCCTTCCTCCCTCCTAGCACCACCGGGGACCCATGGTTTCAGATGTGCGCGTCGTTCAACTCTTTGACGGGGCTGAAGATCCTCCGATCTTTTCGGCGGGATTTCATTTCCGCCGCGACGATCCCCTTTCTGATCGAGGGAAATTTTTCTGGAAAACTTGGAAGTTTTTTTTTCACTCAGATTTTTCTACAATCTTTCACATTTCCACGTCACACGGAGCAGATGTATCCAAAGGAATGAATATTTGATCTTTCGTGGTTCAATTAAGAGAAATCTAGACAAACGATTTGCTGTGGCAAATTATAATCTTCGATGTCACGTCGATCGATGTAGCAAGAGCATATGGCGGGCGAATCTACGTCTTACGATTCAAACGATGTGATTTGATTTTTGATGACGACGAGAGAGACGTGAGAAGAAAAAGGGCGGTCGAGGCCCGACGAGATATAATTATAGTTGACTACTTGATTAGTCATTTAAAGACGATGGAAGAAGTTACCAGCCAACCAATGCCACGGCCTTCTGTTCTTTTTCTTCTCCTTTCTCTTTTTATTTTCAATCTTTCGACTTTTAACGCAGGCTTCGAAAGTGGCGAACCCCCGAGCAGATCTCACGCGAGATGGCTACAGAGAGAGAGAGAGAGAGAGAGAGAGAGATTTCGTTCATTGGTCGATGATACAGCTTTCTTATTATTCGTTGATCAGGGGCGTCGTTCTCAACCGAGAGCTCCTTTGTTCGTTCGATTGCGTATGGTTCGATAGTTTTGATCCTCGACGGGGAATTAAATTTCAAATTATAACTGTCGGCAGTTGTATACGCATAAAGAGAGGATCCTCCGTTTTCTCAATCGTTGTTCGATAGTTGTTCGACGAGAGTTACACGATTGGGAGTAGATCTTGTTTACGAGAAACATGGGAAGAAGCGAGGCACTCGACAGAGGGCAACATCATTCCGTGTTAGTATCGTGGTTTAGAATCTTGGACGACGCGTGTCTCGAGTATGTCCCAAGAGGGAAAGAAGCAGTCTGTCGCTTTTGGCACTTCTCGGCATTTTCTTCCTCCTCGTGAGCCAACTTTCCGGAGATTTTTCAGCGTGGCCCGAGGCTAGCGAAGATGCAACAGGCCTCTACTAACAAACCCGGTGAATCTTCTGGCACTTCTGCTCTAGTGGTCTCACCACGTGTAGTGCCATACATGAAAGCATGCTAGTTACGCTGGTAACTCTTCTTTCGCCCTTGCTTCTTATTCACGAGAGAGAGAGAGAGAGAGAGAGAGAGAGAGAGAGAGAGAGACAGTACGCGCCTAACGGCGAAGAGAATGCAAAATCTGGGAAGGGAAGTTTCCGCGAATGTGTACGCAAGGACTTTCGTCGCCGAGTTGATCGATTTCGTTACTTCCCACTTACCCATACGCTCTTGCGTATTTACTGACTTGGCTGATTTTAATCGGGGTTCAAGTACATCAAGAGTAACCGAGGAGGACGAGTCGATTTATCGATTCGGGTTACACGCTCGCTCGATTTCAGTTTCCCACAAACACGCGAAACGATCGTAATGGCGTCTCGATCCGCTGGCGAACTTCTCGAGCATCGTTCTTACGCGACATCCCTTTTTGACAGGCCAGCGATTTTATGATGTGTCCCGTTCATGTTTGTACACTAAGACCGGCCATCGTTGCCCCCTAGATTTCGAAAAGATGCAGTTGCATCGACAGCCACGCATGACGGTTCTCTTCGGGCGGCGGGAGGGGAAGGGTGGTGTAACGAAAGTCTAGGGAAGAAGGAGGTTGCCGAGGTGGTGGTGGAGGGAGGATTGGTGCAGGGGACTCGGAATCGTATGAATATTAATGTGCTGAAACAGCTAAACGCAAGAAGCAAAAGGGCGCTTCGACACTCGCTATCTATTAATCCTCAGCCTGCAATCTGCATCGAACGACGCAGCCACGTGGTTCTGGCCTTCTCCGGCGTGTTATCTGCGATCGAAGAAAAGAAAGGGCTTTTACGAACAAAAAAAAAAAAAAGAAAGGAAAAAAAAGAACTCATCGCGATAGATATCAGTTGGCTCTCTGGACATCGATCGAATTTTAGAAATTCGTTAAAAGCCACGATTCGAAGGAACTCTCGACAGGTCTTCTCCCCCACTTGCCGTTGTTAATTTTAAACGACGATGTTTGAAGTTGGATTTGTACAAACTCGAAGTTCAAAACACGTCGAAGGAAACGTGTTGCTGAGAGACGAGAACGATTTCAATGATCGATCGTTTTCTCGACGAGGGAACAACGTAGACGGATCGGTAGGTAGATCCTAGATAAATTCTCGGAGAAGAAGAGGAGTTTTAAAAGGAACTGACCCTCGGGGGAAGGAACGTTAGGGACAGAGGCGGTGTAAGTCACGTGTGTTCGTCTGAGCGCCGGTAAGAAGCGCGTGTACCATCATAAGGGTGAAATGGAAAAATATTTTTCCATTTTCCCTCTCGTAGACATATAGGGGGGCGGGGGAGGCTCCCACTCTTTTCTTCATCTATTATGCGCGTTACACTCGAGCCAGAGAGAGCGAGCTCGCACTTACGTGTATTTTATGCATTCGAACGGATGCAGCCTGATGCGCCGGGGGAGGAAGAGGCTCCCGCCGCCCGTGGGGTGGGGGGGAGGGGGATGGTCGGGTGTCGGATAGTCGGCGGTAGAGGGGAGGAAGGGGACAGCTGGAGCTATCAAGAGGCTACATATAAAATCATAAGGCACGACGGCCACGCCCACCACCCCGCGGGTTCACCAATCACCGCGGACTGCATTTAAATCGCAACCCCTCGGTGCATTGTCGACTTTTTTTCCGCGGGCGGGGTGACTCGCTTCTGAATATATATCCCGCAGGCTGTGCCAACACCAGGAATATTCATATTCCTATTCCTGCTACAACCCGTCGCACACATCGCGTACAACCTGGCTCCCTTTTCCTCCCTCGCCTCCCCTCCTCTCCCCCAGCCTGCCCCAACCCCC
Organism: Tetragonisca angustula; assembly: GCA_036937485.2. Classification (NCBI taxonomy): domain Eukaryota; kingdom Metazoa; phylum Arthropoda; class Insecta; order Hymenoptera; family Apidae; genus Tetragonisca; species Tetragonisca angustula. The sequence continues at coordinate 9,004 of JAWNGG020000497.1, read as the reverse complement.
TTGGCTATCCATCGAACCACCCTTTCGCGAGTTCCCTTACCCCTTACCGTCTCCCTACCCGTGTCTCTCTTCCTAGCCTCAGAAATCCTCCCCTTTCCTATACGCCCGAGTCTACACACGTGTGTCATTTACGCGCACTTATCATCCACCTGTGTGTACGCCGAACCGTACGTCGACCATTCCCATTCTCATTTTCCTCTCATGGTTGGTCGTAACTCAGCTATACAGGAAGGAAGGAAGGAAGGAAGGAAGGAAGGAAGGAAGGAAGGAAAAAAGGAAGGAAGAGGGAATAGTTTGCTTCTTCGTACCGGCTCTCGATACCGAGGGACGAGCAAGACGATAGCCTCCGAACGATCCGCCAGCCGACGATCAAATCGAGACGAAGTGCGCTTTCGCGATAATGGATTAGGAAGGTATTTTGTCTGCGACTTTTTCTCAACCCGGCGTGGAATCATGACGGTGGAATAGTGACGGATCGTTATTCGCCGATTCGCTCGCAGGCATTTAGCATCGATCGCGATTGAACTCGACGAATCAGGCAGTTGAACGATTCGTTTGGGCCGGGTTTGCCTCACGTTTTCCTTTTCGCGGGTTGTTTACCACGAAGACGAGGAGGAGCACTCGGGTTATTAAATTTGTAGCACTGACTCGACTGATGAAGCTGTCATTCTCTACGAACGAACGAACGACACTCGCGGCAAATAAAGCTGCTTTGTAGGAACTATTTCTGTCGCGGAAAGTTCCTTAATTTCGTGTACACAAACAGGGAGAAACTTAACTGCGGACGGTTGTAATGACTTTTATTAAACCTACGTGATATTCTCGTTAGAGCTAGTTCGGAGTAGCTTATTCGCAACTTGTTATTAGTCGAGGGCACCCTAGTTGGATAACTATGTTCGTATTGTGCTTGGCGGCGCAATGAGAAAATTACCAAAGTACGTTTCAGTATGACTTTAATCGACACACGTTGATAAAAGATAGGAAAGTATACAGTACACGATTTTACAGTATCTCTGAGTGATAGCGCAAGCAATTTTTGATAAAAATATATATTTTTGACACGTTCAGCTCTGTTAAAGTTCTCAATGTTCTCAATTTTTTCAAATTTGAGAAATTTCCTTTTCGTTGACATAACGTACGGATATTGCTGCAACAAACCATGATATAACTATATATTGTAAAGTACGATATAAGTATGTATAGTTTTATAGGTTAATGGTTATATTAAATTGATAAAATCGAATTCAACGCATCTATCGATTATATTTGCTTTCTTTTTAAAGTACTCACTGCAGTATGGTACGTTGGCGAGTATTTGTTTAATAGGCACTACAAGAATTGCATTATATGAATCAGAAATAGGTATTACATTTATTTAGTATCTGTATATTATTATTTTATAAAATTATTTTATAAAAACGACGTGCGATCTGTAAAGCGATTCGTAAACAAATGTCTTGATTCATCAATATATATTTCATACATTCTCGAATCGCCAAACAATTGTAGCTAATTCTGAACAGATGTGTTATCCTCCAAAAATCTTTCATCGTGTTTCTCTCATATATTCATTTTTCGTACTATAATAAGAATACTGTCTTCACACATACATACTTCATGCCGTAATAAGAATGAAAAGCACTTGCAATAATGCTGGCCATTTTAATATTCGGTATAAAAAGTACTATTGGTCAATAGTTACTAGAGTGCGGATTTATACGTATTTGTGGAAAATTCGAGTTTGCAGAAATGCACAGAAAAATGCACAAAACATCCAAGATATAGTACATTTCACAATACTTAACACGAAATTGCTCAAATTGTTGTTCAAGTTGTATATAAATAAAGCTCTGTTTGCAACAGTAATCAAGTTCTTGATAGATTATACATTTGTTTTACCCAACTTTCACGTTTTAAATTCCATTCCTAAGAATATGAAATTCCATAAGTGTCCGCAATCTAATAATTACTGTTCAAAGTATAAAGCTAACGATCTCAATAATTCCTTTTTCCTTTTAGTCTCTTCCGATGTAATATTTTACCAAGCATGTGGGATACCAATGTAATAATATTTCGCCAAACATTATTTGCTAAAATATACTAGTATTATAGTATTACAATACTTATCAAAGCAGTACAAAATATTGTAGTATTGTGATATTTACTACAACGATCGAACGATCTCAATAATTCCTTTTTCCTTTTAGTCTCTTCCGATCTAATAATATTTTACCAAGCATGAGGGATACCAATGTAATAATATTTCGCCAAACATTATTTGCTAAAATATACTAGTATTATAGTATTATAATACTTATCAAAGCAGTACAAAATATTGTAGTATTGTGATATTTACTACAACGATCGAACGATCTCAATAATTCCTTTTTCCTTTTAGTCTCTTCCGATCTAATAATATTTTACCAAGCATGAGGGACACCAATGTAATAATATTTCGCCAAACATTATTTACTAAAGTATAAAGTACTAGTTTTAAAGTATTAATAATATTTATCAAAACATTACAAAGTATCGTAGTATTATGATATTTACTAAAATATCATGAAGATACTAACGGACGAAGGAAACAGGGCGTACGATATCGAGTGATTTTTACACATTGTCCAGTCAGCGCGATTCTCCAGCCTCGGAAGTCCGGCGCATGGAGAACATCGATCGAAGGAAGCCCGGGGAACGTTTATCCTTAACTATGGGAAAGAGGTATTCCCCGCTTTAGCGGATACGCAACACGTCGTATGAAGGAGGGAAAGGATAAGTGCGAACGCAAGGGAAAACGAAGAGGTAAAAAGGACACGCGGGATGAAGAAGAAAGAAGAAACGTTGAAACATTCTCTAAAATTATTGGAAGGGTACGGCAAGAGTGCCGAAGGGGACCCTTATCCCTTCCTTCGAGCATGTCTTTTTAGTACATCACCCTAACGTCCCCTTCCAATACCCGGCGGGTTCCATCGTTCGCTCATTTGATTTCTTCTTCGTGCGGAAATGGCTGAGCAGCCATTCGCGCGAGACTTCCGGTCGACTGGAGATAGAAATGGAGTCCCCCGGTTGAAAAAGGGTGGAAATCACTGGCAAGCAACCGTGGCATCTCGTTGCCGCGGGAAATTGCCGTTCGCCGAAAATTGATAATAAATTCGATAACGCCGCGGCGGAGTCCGCGTGCCTGATAATCGAATGAGATAAAATGCCAGGATATCTGGTTGATATCGGCGAATCGTTGACGTCTTGCCGTGTTTCGCTCTACTTCCATCCCCGCGGATGCTGCCCTTCATTTTATTAACGATCCTCGATCGAGTTCCTTATTAAATTCGAGAATTACTCGGCGCTCGATTGCCCGCCAACGGGGCAAGATCGGAAGCAGCTTAAGTTGATTCCCGCCGTGCCTCGTTACGTTCGTCGTACCCCCCTTTTCGCTTCATCGGGATATTCTGTATATTTATTGAAAACGTTTCACGATGACTCGCGCGAGAAAGAAGGAAAAGAATAGCACAGAGCGATTTGTTCGAAGCAATATTTTCATCGTCCTTCCGGTAACTCCTTAACGTTGGACGTTAGAGGCTTTCCTATCTTGCTGTGGAATTGTACGAATTAGAATTTTCACTAAAGGGATCAACAATATTACTGTTTGCTATATTTCCCAGGATTGTCATTCATTACAATTTGTATAAACAGTTGTTTCGTTACTTCTCTATGCTATCTGTATCCACGAAGGATAACTTGACCAGTGAATAAACACTTAAACTGTAACCCCGTGAATGAGTACCATTCCTTTTTTGGAGGATTCAAGCTTGTTGAATTTTTAGAGATTTACTTTACGTTCTTCAATAGCGTGATTCTCTCTTCAGTGATGACCAGATTGCGGATTTATATTTGCAAATTTACGTTTCTCCGGATATAATAGAAAAAGGTAGAATCTCGATGGAAAATTGCTTTATGACGTAGCAAATATCATACGTGCAAGTGCAGTAATTTGAATATTTTATCCTTTTTTTTAATACTCTGAAATTGCGTACAATTTCACAATTTAAAATTGATAAAATCCACTGTAAAATCTACCGATGACTCTCTTCACTAAAATCAGAGATGTTCTTCGTTCATTGCCATTTACTATCATCTCCTATCTAATGCATGAACATTTAACAAAACTGACAAATTCTTAGATATTTGTCGTTTGTACAGCAAGAATGTCTGAATGATATAATTGTGGAAACAAATTTATCACAGAACCGTTAATTACACCTCAAATATACAAATGTGGATATCAAGTAACGAGACCCTGTAACTTGTGGAACATTGTGAGAGCAACTATTGAATTAAGGGAAAGTAATATTGTGAGAAATCTGTGGGACTCACTGTTACGTGAATTTCAATGTGAAGAGAGCGTAGCAAGTGTTAATTTTTTGTATAATACAAGCCTAAATTCAAAATTCAAAATTGTTGGAGAATCAAATTTTTGATCACTCTCGAAATTTATAATTATTGCACAATCGCCTTCTCCAACGAAGTGTTTCAAAGTGTTGCGAAGACACTGACAAAACAATAACACTGCGGACAATTATAAATTAAAAACGATAAGGCCGACGTCGATGGTATCTGGCTTACTCGTTAGCTGCTTGCAATTAGAAAAGATACAAGACGCCCGTAATATTTGAGCTGGCATTGTCGTACCCTCGGTTCCTCGCCAAAGGCAGTTTCGTGCGGCCGCCATTTTACCACCCTTAATTTCTGGATCCAATCAAAATGACTCACGCGACTTTGTAAGGCGATTCGGTCCCCTCGGGGCACACCAGTTACGAGTGATGCAATTACGCTTAAACGCTAACGAGCTAACTCTTGATAGAAAATGGCTGTATGCTCCGTTGGCTGCAAACAGTAAAGCCATTACTGTACCGTTCTTTCGTTCCCCGTTGTCATATTTCCTTTCTTCTTCTCGCTTTCCACGACACCGAGAGTATTTTTTCACTCGTTGTCCAAAAAGCCATTCCTTCTCTTTCCTCTCTCTCTGTCGTTTGTTTGTAATTTATTTCACAGCGAGAGGAGTAATGTGAATAATCGTTGAACAGGGTGCAGGGTGAAATATTATAAAGGAAATGTTGCGATCCTAATCTTTATTTACCAAGAATCCTTCGTCCCGCAAGAATGACTTCCAAGTGATGGGTATTGCTCTCGACGGTGGTCGAAAAATTGCGATCGAAAGTAGATTACTTGGAATATAATTCGTCGTCTGGGGAAGGAAAGCGGAATATCCCTAGCTTCCATTTGCAAGGGCTCGGATCCTACTCGTCCCTTTTAATTGACCGCTCGATTTCTCGACAAGAAAGAGACCATTTGGGAAATTGCTAAAATTTCTATCAGCAATTTCGCAAGCGAGTCTTGCCACTGGAATAAAAGGCTGATGGGGTGGAAGAGAAGAGAATAAAACGGGCCCGGGAGATGCGGTATATACGAGCGAGAGAGCCCGCCTTGTCAAAGGTCCAACGCGGAAAAGTCGTTTCGTTCCGGCCATTGTCAAGTGCCCTCGTCCAAGAATCCTAAAGGCACTGTCGTCCTGCACGCTATCTTACGATGTGTCCTTTCGCTTCCACAAGGAACTTTCTCCTCTCCCTCGCCCCTCTCCGCCCGACTGCCATCCCGCTGAATGCTTGTCAGAACCAGAAGACGACATCTTTTGTAGCGAGTTAGTGGTTCGAAGAAAATTGTATGTTGTACTCTTCGATATCTCGTGAACGAACGTTTCCACTTTCTGCTTCTTCTTCTTGCGTCCTCCACGAGTTCTGTGGGACTCCCGCTGCCGCAAGACTTCTGCTTGATTTAACCGTGATAACGTAATTTCAGGGATGGTGTTGATATCGCCTCGGATAAAGAGATACGAAAGATAAAGTCTAATGGTGTAAAAGATCTTCGTGGCGAGATGAGACTCCACGATTCTCGAGATGTCTTGCATCTTACGATTACGATCTCTACCCAAATTTAAACGTAAAGCTGAATTAAAAAAAAAAAAAAAAAAAAAAAAAAATGAATGCGAAATCCTCTTGCTCAACTTTGTTATCCACTTTTTGCGACGTCCAGGGAATTCGCGAATTCGCGAGACCCCCATCTTTTGTGCGAGTCAAACACCAAACGCAGGGAAGAGGAGACCGCGCATAAAACAGGGAGCGGCTATAATATTGAAAACCGCCATCGGTCATGATTTTTCTTGCCAGTGGTAGCGCACCTCGAGTCATTAACGTTATACGTTCGTGCATTGCGAGAAGAATAGGATGGCGGGTTAAAAGAAGGGGGTGAATGGCGGGGGTGTCGTGGTGTATTCGCGATAATAGCTATGATTAGAGTCGCAACGGCATATGGATGGTGCGGTTTTTTCTTTTTTTTTTCTTCTTTTTTTTTTTAATGCAGCTCTCAGATTCCACGAAGGCTCCATATGTACGCCCGACCTAGGGTCCAGAAATAAAAATGTCGACGTGCCCGCGTGACAAAGGACGTGAATTTTAATAATAGATTTATGCGCATATGTTAAGTACGCTACCGTCATTATTTCTGGGGGTCGCGTCAGAACCGACCGGTTTAACGTTTTAATGGTATCTGCAACAATTGCGCGCTTACATCGTAAGCTAGTACGCTTTAAAATTTTTATCGAGACCTACCACCACCACCGAGCACCTTGGTTTTGCATTCGATTATCATACCCCCGTGCAAGCGTCGAAGCGTCCTCCGCGACTTCAGGGCCGCGACGGTCGCCATCTTGAGTACGCTGTAAGTACCTTTGCCGCGTGTGATCATCGTTTATGCATACGTTTCTCTGCGTTCCTGTCGCTTCTGGCAACGTCAAAGACGACTCGCTATGGAAAACGGCAAGTTGAGTGTTCGACGAGGATACTGCGTGCCCAATACCGCAATTTTGCAGCAATACCGACGAATTAAACGGACAAATTCGTGTACTTCGCACAGACTCTTGCTGACTGTTAAATTTTTAACTGCACGTTGAACTCGTGTGTTTCTCTTGTCAGTTAGGCGTTTCAATTAAAATTTGCTATTACTTACAAACGACAAAACATCTTCTTTACACGAGTAATTTCTCAATGTAGGTATACCTTGAAGACATCAACGAATATAATGTTGTCGCTTTCTCCCTCGCCCTCTCTATCTCTCTCTTTCTAATATCTACAACGTTTATTTCAAGTAAATTTTTCACCATTGTAAATGTCCTTACGCCGCGACCATCTTGGTGCAGTCACCATTTTGTTATCAAGCATTTAATCAAGATGCGCAAGTAATTTACAACCCCCGCTGGCTCGTTCTGCTGCAACCCCAAAGGGTTTACGTTGGTGCCACTTGAAATAGCCCCTTGGAAAATATTTTTCTACTAATGGCTCCAGTCTACCAACCCCCTTGACGCAGCCACCTTCCTCTCGAAGTCTTGCTTTCCCTTGTCAATCCTGATGTACGCTCGGTAAGTAATTGAACATGGTCACGTGAAAACAACCCCCCGCGTGTCGTACGGCAAATGCGAGGACCGAGGGTTGCAGCGCGCGGTGAACGCGTTCACCTCCGCAAGGAAAGAAAAATGGAGGACGACGGAACGCCTCCGAGACATTGCTTTCCCACACTCGCATTGCACGCGACCGGAAGAGATTTTCCGACAATTTCGAAAGCAATTATTCTCGAAGAAAGACGAAACCTTTGCTTGAAGCGACTGCAGCGATTTGAAAAACGATCTTTCGAATATAACTCGACGTCGCTTTAGATTTTCGAGGATTTTCGTTTCACTTTTATCTCGCTTTTTAAACCATCGCCGATATTCGCGTTTCGGCAAATAATTAAAATCTGACGGCAAATACACACCTACTTTACTTACTTAGGCAATAACTTGGGTTTGAGTCATAGACTCTCTAACGCCTTATAGGCTCTCTTTTGTAGTTTGTATTGACGAAATCTTACGTGTGATCTTATTTGTGAGAATTTTCATTAACAAACACGACGATTTGTCCACGCTGAGAAAGGTTCATTAATAAAAACAATATCTAACGCTTTGGACTCTGGTGAATAAATTGCTTGCATTACGATTATTACATACGCGGTGGGAAAAACGGAAAATAGAATTCTCAAAACACCCTCTAGTACTCTTGCCATCACCACCCTCTATGTCAGGCCATCACCCTTGTCGGTCTGGAGAACGTTTATCTCTAGCTCATGCATAACAAAAACTTCGCCCGGGGGATAATTCTTGAATTCTGTCCCCAGAGGCGGGCGAAGACAGCCTCGATCGCATTAACCCACGGATTCCATGCAAATTCGTTCGGTTCACGACGAATTCGGCTGCCGACGAAATCACCGGTTCGCCGATGACGACGAAGAATTCTCCCGTAAGTCGGCTCGTTAGCTGGTTATTTAGCGGCGATTTGCGTTCCCGCGCGGTCCCCGACGTTTAGTTTTCGGGCCTAGGTTAAGTCACGGCCCGCATGATTTCACATTTAAATCTGATAATCGGGTTTCCCAGCCACGGCGAGGAGGGAGGGGGGGAGCGAAGAGAAAACGAAACGAGGCGAGAGTCGGCCCGCCAGCCGCCATCTCTGCGTATCCTCCCTGCCATGTTGATTTTTGTGCGTGCGGAAGGGTGCCTGCATGCGAAGAGACCCCGGCCGCACGCGCGATCGTTAATCGTTTCAAACTGTACGCGAGTCGAACGAAAACGTTCCGCGATCGATAATCGGTGATCAACGGAGTGCCGATCCATTGGATTGAATGGGAATTGACCGATAACTTTTCGATGCGATTGGGACGTCTCCCGCCTAGCCAGGGACTCTAGCCTGAGTTATTACGAATGTCCCCACCTCCTGTTTGGATATCCCCACCCGTTGTAACACTCCCGAAGGGCTGGTGCACACAAAGCACACATCTACCCCATTACGGTACAGTCGGCGCAAAGAGGCAGCCCTTTCGAGCGAGATTATTATCGGCGTGGCGTGGCGTGGCGTGGCAAGGCAAG
>JAWNGG020000496.1:0-40239 GCA_036937485.2 Tetragonisca angustula | reverse complement strand
GTTGTTACTAGAAAACAAACGTTGTTACCAGAACCGTGTTACTAGAAAAACAAACCGTTGCTACTAGAAAACAAACTATGATTTCTTCTCACCGATTCGTTACATCGCGCGGCAAAATTTAACTGTTGTGCTCATTATCCAAGAATGAAGTGTTTGCGTCCACTGGCAGCGTGTTCGCGACTAACCTCTTGCGCTCGAATGTCGTGCCACGCATGTCGAGAATATTTTGCCCAAAATTGCAATGTTTTCTCAGTTTTAAACATACTGAGATATAACCCAGACGAAACAAACAATAAATTTATTACTTCTTGGTAATTTCGATCCAGTGATAGACCGAAGAAGACGAATTATTGTATACGGTTTGGTCACTCGTTATATTCCGTGAACCAGTTGGACGGACAGGGCACAGTGGCCATAGATGATGAAGCCGCATCGAAAGGGTGAACCTTTCGCGAACCGAAACCCAGCGTGCTCGGTTTCCGCGAAACGGAAGTGGTCGGGAGTCGCGGCCGATCGTTCGCGTTTTCGCACGGAATTCGCTGCAAGTCGTCGAAAGGAACGTGGAGACGAGGCTGTGGCCGACAACTGGTCGCGGTGAGCGAGAGCCAGCCAGCGAACGAGACGCTCGCGACGCGAGAGAGAGAGAGAGAGAGAGAGAGAGAGAGAGAGAGAGACGGATATAGGAGGCGGCTTCCTCGGTGAGCGTGGTTCGCTCCTCGTGACCGGAAGCGCGCCGGGTCGAGCCCGGAACACGCCGATCTCGCCGATTCCCTCTTAACGGTATATATCGCTGCGATCGATCGTGGGGATCGATCCAACTGACGCCGCCGCCTATACCTTCTCGCCAGACCTCTCTCCTCTCTCCTCATCACCCTCCTCCGCCCACTGTGTTCCACCTTCCCTCTGTCGCCCCTCACCTACGGTTCGATCCAGAAGTGTAGTACCCTCGTACCCTCGCGCAGCATTCCTTTCTTTCTCGCGATATTCGTTTCGACGAGCGCGCAACACTTGCCGCGGAGCTGTGGACGACAATGTCGTGAGCGAATCCACTGACGCGTTCGTTTGCACGCCCGAGTCTATCTTTACGCGTACGTTGCGAGGAGCAAGAGAGAGAGAGAGAGAGAGAGAGAGAGAGAGAGAGAGAGAGAGAGAGAAAGAGAGAAAGAGGGAGAATCACAGACGACAGGAGATTACGTATTAACGTGGAAGAAAAAGGAAAGAAAATCGACGATCAGAAAAGTGGAAGGAAGAAAGGAAGAGAGAGAAAGAGAGAGAGAGAGAGGGGGGGCAGTGGGAAGGGATGGAAGAGGGTTAGGCGGTGGCGCTTGGCACGCACACACCGATACGGATTTACGAGCGGTTTCGGGCAATCGCGAATAGAGATTAGGCCGGTAATTAACTATGGATCTGGTGTGCAGGCGAGTTCGCGAGGCAGCACAGGAGTACCTAGCTAGTAGGTAGCACACACAGGGAGAGAACGAACGAGCAAGAGAGAGCAAGAGAGAGAGAGAGAGCCGTGGAGACTCGGGTTCTCCTATATACATAAGTGACCCCGGTTCGCGGAAGCCCGTAGCGTGCTCACTCACACGCGAGCGCGCGCGAGCGCGCGACCGACCGAGACGAGCAACGGTCAGACAGAGACCGACTTACAGGTAACTTGGCCTGCCCCGACGAGGATAGCCGACAGCTTCGCGGTCCTACCTACCCCCCTGGTGTTACACCGGGGCCAACGCCGCTATACCGTAGCCAACGTAGCCGGGCTGAACCAACCGACCGACCAACCGACCGACCGACCGACCGACCGACCGTACCAACGACCGACCGTCCGTCCGTCCGTCCGTCCGACGTAGACGACCGTCCTCTGTTCCACGGCCGCGCTGCTGCCACGTAAAGCCGCATGGCACCGCGCCCCGCTCGCCACCCCCCTTTCTCGCTGCTCCCTATAGCCTCCCGCTGCTACACGGCTCTCCTCTCTTCCACCCTCGTTCCTCCCGCCCGCCCTCCCACCCTCCCACGACCCCCACCCCTCCTCCTCCTCCTCCTCCTCCTCCTGCTCCACCACCGCCTCGTCGTCGTCGTTCCCCTTTATATAACATACCACGCGGCGCGGCACAGTTGCTCTCGCTACCTATATACCGAGAGTGGCAGGCGCGCACATCCGCGCGCCTCACTCACCGTGTATATATACGTGTGCACCGATATATGGAACGCCGACGCGTAAACCGTATGTATTCCGCGGCAGGCTCGGTTTAGGTAGCCTGGCTCCTCGCGCTAGCGTCCGACAGGCACAGCCGCGCTACATAAACGTTCTCGCGTGTACGCGCGGCGGGGGCTAGATGGTTCTATGTGTGGCCCGATCCCCGCGGATCCCCCGTGGCCAGGCGCGCGTTGTATCCGTGTGTTGAACGCGCACACACACGCGCAGACGTGAGAATGTATATAACGCGAGGGGGATATACGTGCCGCGCCACGGGGGAGACACACCGAGGAAGAAGACGGGCACACGCGCGAGAGACGGTGCGGACCAAACGGGGGTGCGCACCAGACGGACCTGCGACGTACATGCCCTCTCTCTATGTACACACACACACACGCGCGCGCGCGCGTGGCCGAATCTACCTATCTATGTACATGCGCGCACGTCTATCTCTGTGTTGTATGTATATACCTTGCTCCACCATGTACCTTTATGTACATGTACGTACATACAGAAAGAGGAGGTGGAGCGCCCCAAAAGGCAGACGTGCTTGGCATCGACGAGGCCAGAGGCGCACCACCGCTGCCTCGATCTCCGTATCTCGGTAGATCGACGCCTAATGCCGCGGACACGGCGTACGATGTATTTGTGTGTGTGTGTATGTGTGTGTGTGTGTGTGTGTACGTGTGAGGGAGAGAAATAGACGGGCGGGTTGGATGGCGAAGGAAGGAAGGAAGGCAAAGGGGAGCGAAGGGGGCTTATATGGGGCCAGCCGCGGGAATATCCTTCGTCGTTCTGCGAATTAATCGCGCGACCCTCCCACTCACCGCCCCTGGCCGCCACCGCCGCCCACTCTCCTCTCCTCTACCCTCTATCCACGACGTCGGTACTACGGCTCGCTCGACCTTTCCATCAACCTTCCATCCTCTTTGCGCGCCGCGCCACGAATACCGACGAGCGATCCCGTGATTCGTTCTTACGCCCGATCCGCAGAATGTTGCCATCTTCGGCTCACTTAGAATCCTAGAGGGGGACGTGTCGAACCACGCGCCTCAACTTGGTTTCTATATTTCCACACACACGCAGCCCTGGGTTGGCTTGATTTTCACTCCTCTTTCTCTTTCTTTTGACGAAGGTTCCACAGGACGAAGCGGTGTCGACGCTTTCACGTTCGAGTTTCGACGAATCTCCCTGTTCGGAGATCGGGTCGAGTTACTTCGCCCAGAGAGGAAGAACAGACGATCTTCGAGACGACTCGAGTACATGTCTATAATTCGAACCGATCCGAACCTTCCATCTCTCCCCCATCTTGATTTCTCCTCGCGAAAAAAAGGAAGCAACGTCGAACTTCGCTTTCGTAGGAACGAGTAGCCAGAGAACTACCCCTAACCTCGACCTACCTATCCAATCGAACAACCGAGATACTTTCAGTTCAGCTTGACCTCGACCCCCGCGATGCAAAGCAAGCTTCCTCGCCCCCAGTAGTCTACGAGATAAAACTACGCTGTATAAATAATTTCGTTGTCCACCGCGAAAACGAGCCTCTCTCTCGATTCTCATCCAACCGTGCACTTCGCGTACGTGGCCCGTGTCGCCAGTTCGCCACCCCCCTGAAACTTTCAGAACGTTGTCGCGCGAAGAAATGGATGCGAACGATGGGTACACGTTGTTTCGTGCACGCTGGAAACTTGCCGCGTACTCGTTCATTCATGAGCTCTCCGCTCCACCCTCTCTGCCGCCCTCTCTCATCTCTTGTTCCGTGCGTGGCTACAGACTCGCGGCAACTTCGCCGGAAGTTTCAACGGATGCCAGGATTATCCGGACGATTGATCCTCTTTGTATAAACGCGCCCGCGTTTACGTGCTCGCTGCGTTCCGCCAGAATTTTCGTCGTGCCGCGATAATCGGACGCTAGTCGATGACTGCTCGAGAGAGAGTGTCCAGGGTAAATAAGAATTTATTTATTTATATATATATAAGGTATGGTATAGATTATAATAAAGGTATATATATATATACCTATATATATATATATATACTTACCTATATATAAGGTATAGTATAGGTATAATATAAGTACATATACTTATATACCTATATATAGGTGTATATATATAAGGTATAGTATAGGTATAATATAGATATATGTACCTATATACCTATATATAGGTATATATATAAGGTATAGTACAGGTATAATATAGATATATATACCTATATACCTATATTATACCTATATTATACCTATACTATATATATATATATATATATATATATTTTATATTTAGATATATGGGTATATATACCTATATTATACCTATACCTTATATATATATCTATATATAAGTATATAGGTATATGTAGCTATATTATACCATATATATATATATATATATACCTATATATAGGTATATAGGTATATATAGCTGTATTATACCATATATATAAACCTGTATATAGGTATATATAGCTAGATTATACCATATATATACCTATATATAGGTATATATAGCTATATTATACCATATATACATATATACCTATATATTGGTATATAGGTATATATAGCTATATTATACCCTATATATATAAGGTATAATATAGGTGTATATATAGGTATATAGTATAAGTATTATATACATATATATCCTAATACAATGTAAACAAATATTTTTGCTAATATATATATATATATAATCTCAGCAACTATGTATTTTAGACCCCATTTTGGTCAACGCTCTATCTAAACTCGGGAAGGAACATTAACTGTTCCATTTGAAAAATTGAAGGTGACCTTGACAAAAGAATCAAAATAACATAACAGTACTATGTGCCCGCCTGGAAGCCATGGAACCTCTATCTGATACATTTTTTTCGTACGACAAATATTTTATGAGTTATTTGATCACCCTGTACATGTCGAGAAATCCTCGTCTCTGTACTTTGAAAATCTCTCGGCGCAAATCGAATCGGCGAGGGTGGGAGGGGGAGAGTTGGGGAGGGGGGGGGGGAGAGGACGACGAAGGAATTTTCGAAAGTTTGTCTCCGCGATCGACGTGCCGCGAGGTGCACACATACGTGGCTCGTCGTGAACTTTGAGAGACGCTCGGTTTATCTTTTTTCGTAACGAGGTGTTCGAAAAACGCCCCTCCCCGCGCCGCGCGGACAACGAAACAGAACGCGAGCGGAAAGTTTCGCGAGAGAGAGAGAGAGAGAGAGGCGTAACTTCCTCGCCGAGTTTTCCGTCGAAGGAGCAGAGAACGATATAAACGCCACGACGACAGAATTGGCTGTCGTAGCGTTTATATCAGTCAGCGGACGTGGAACTTACTTGGTGAAACGCGTCGTTGCAACACGAGCGTGCCTCGAATTTTTGTTTTTTATCATAGGGATATGCATCGATTCTTTGAGCGTTTCACTTCAATTCTGAGAGATACGCGCACCTGTGCGCTGACATTATTTTTAATTGAATCTGTCCAGTGATACACCGACGAATTTAAAAAGAGAAGACGAATTATTGTGTAACGGCTGTTCGGTCGCTCGTTATGGTCCGCAATCGGTCGCCAAAGCGCGACCAAGCGACCGGCGATCGTCCGTGTCTTCTTTATATAAAAAAGTTCGAAACTCGAGCGTCGAATAATAGTCGAGGTATTCGTCGCCGTTGGTACAGTGGTCATGGCTCCTCGCTGTACATACACGACCAGGTATACACGTTCCAAAAGGTCCGCACCGTCATGTATATGCGAGGAGGCGGCGCAGATTCGCGACGCTCGGGTTTACACGCGCGTGATAAAGAATCGCTCGATGGTTGGTAGGAGAATGGCAGAGACGAGCATTAACGAAATTGTTGTGGCGTCACCCATCCGCCCCCGCGCGCGCGCACAACCAACCTCCATACTCGATCGGTCTCCCCCCCCCCCGCCCCCTTCCCCCTCCCCTTTTCACCCTCGTCGACGTATGTGGCATTCCTGAAGTCCTCGCCGCGATATCGCCGTAGGGTTGATGAAATTGGTACGTTGATTAAATTGTTGCTCCGAGCTGTCGAACAGCCGCGACTCGCCGCGAGTAAGCGCCAACCAGCCGATCGAACGATGATAACGGGGTCTACCGCGCCGTTTAACCGTGCTGATATTAATCATCCGCGGAGAGCCCCCGGAACCGATGTCGTCCGACACTTTTTCCTTCGCAGATCACTGGGCCGTTTCTCGTTCCTCTTTGACTTTGTTGGGGAATTTTTTTTTTTTTTTTTTGCAAAGAAAATACTTAATTATACATTAATATAACGTTTATATTTTATAATTTTACATATTTTATACTTAATTGTTTACATGTTATGCCTTTTCAACGACGTTTTATTTAAATTTTTTGGGACAATGAAAGTTAAAATTAGTGGCGCTGCATGCTCTCAAACATAGTCATAGTCGTCTCACGGTGTTCTGTTTGTCCGGAAATAAAAAACGTGAATGTTGCTTAATTAGTATGAGTTTGGCTGTAGCAGGTACCAAAACCGAAAGAGAAAAGTCGGTGATTGATAAAAGTGGCGATACTTTGAATATCGATTATCGATTTTTGCATGGTTTTGCTAAACTTCGAAAGCTTAAAAAAAATATAAAAAATAAAATTTTTTGGTTGATTCTGGCAGGGGCTATAGTCACACGTGTACTAAACGCGTACTTAAAATTCTGAGTCAATTGATCAAGTAGATTTTGAGATATCATGGACACTGTTCTGAGGAACATAGTTTCCAGAAAAATGCCTTTAAAGTTTAGTATTGCGGTAACAATGACGTCCTACAAACAACCATAACTTCGTCAATTTTAGGAGTTCACACGTAAAGTTACAGAGATTTATTTAACTATGTCCTTTAAGAATATGCAAAAAAAAAAAAGAAAAATCGATTTTTTCAAAAATTCACGCCAGAATACCACCTTGATCAGTTACCTGACGTCGATCCAAAATTTTATTTCGCGGTGCGTGTAAAATAAAAAATTACCACTCACTTTGAAAGCTTCTCCAAATGTCATTGAGAAGCAATAAAAGTGATGGTAATAAAACTGCTACATATTTTATAAAAGAAAACGTTTGAACATCACGATGCTGGCGCGTATTCTCACTGAATTTCTTAAAATTATTCTTATTAAATTTGTTTTACATCGTTAAATATTGAAATTATTTTATTAAATTTGCTTCACTTTTTCCCTAAAATTTACAGCAGGAGCCATTTGCCCTGACGTCTATACTCGTCGTATTGCCTCATGTTAATTACTCATCTCGCGAGGGACTTTTGAAACTAAATCCCGCAGTTAACACAAGCGCACTCCTCTCTCTCTCTCTCTCTTTCCGTTTCATTTTCTTCCTCAATTTGTGCACGTGTCTGTCTCATCGATCGATTCGTCGACTCCCTCCATGAATATATGACTGTGTACCACTGAAATTTCAAAATTTGTTTTCGTTCGCGACACGAGCTGTTTTTCGTAAAAAAAAAAAAAAAAAAAAAAAAAAACGCGCAAGCGTAATTAACTCGAGCGTGAAATCGTAGACTTCGTAGACTAGAGACGGAGAAAGGGATAGCTCTCGTTATTTTGCAATAACCCGAAAAGTGGTTAAAAAGCGGCTGCTGAACGACGGATGGTATTTTACACGTGCGCGAAAAAGGAAGCCGCGCATGGGTGTGAGTGTGTGGGCTGATACACCCACACGGAGGTACGCGGTCATACGGACTGTGTACAGCCTTCTGGCTCGTTCCGCCCCAATACCGATATACTCGATGTCGCGCGCGTATATATACGTTAGCTGCACGGGTAGTACAACGGCGACGACGTCACCGGCAGATAGGAAGTTTCGAAAGACGCTGCGCGCGCCCATTATCATCGCTCCCGCGCCCATTATGCGATCGCCAGCCCCCGCGACCAATCCGGATTTTCGTGTCGGCCGCCACCGATATCGAGCAACCTTCCTTTCTCCCCCCCCTCTCTCCCCTTTCCTTTCCTTTTCTTTTGCTCGTGTACTAACAATAAGTCAAAACGAGGGCAACGTTTGAAAATAAAAAAAAAAAGAAAACATCTAGTTTGAACTCTGAGAATCCTACACAGTTGGCGATTGTCCTTCTCTCTCTCTCTCTCTCTCTCTCTCTCTCTCTCTCTCTTATTCCTTTTTTTTATTTTTATTTTTATTTGTATACCACAGTCGGAAAAATAGGTAGAACGGTGGCGTGCCGCGTATCGAAAACGGTTAAAGGTCGATGCGGAAATTGCTTCGAAATTTGCATTTCAAAAAATCCTCCCCCCTCCCCCAGTTTTCAGCGTTTCGGAGTTTTCGTAAACGTGATTATTAACCTTCCGCTGATACTCGATCGTGTCTGTTTCCCCGGTGAAAAAGAAAAAAAAAAACTATTTAAATTCTTTTGGTAAATTTAATTTTCGAAAATGTATCGCTAGGCCAGAAATCGAGAAGAACGTTTCGATTGATATTGAAAAAAATTTCGATTCGATTCTTGCAGTTGAAAAAAGGAAGGATGAAAATATACCGATGAGAGGTTAAGCGAGAAAGATTGCCCGATTCGGAATAATATGGTCGATAGGCAGGATGTTTCACAATGTACGACCATCGGCCGCGGAAAGCGAAAGGGATGAAAGAAGTTGCTGGAAATGTACGTGCTCTGACCTTGTTCCCGAGTTGCAGCGAGTAGCGTGATATATGGGTCCATCGTACCAAGGTCGTTCAAGGTCGTGAGCATAATAAAACCAGAAGTTATACCGAGCACAGAGTTCAAATACCCACCGACAACCGTGCAATTTCCAGCCTAAACAAACACCGTCTAATCAAACCACGTACATAACCTCTCTCCATGGGAATTGAACGTCTTACACCTTCGTCGTTTTACACCCTACGAACTGCTGCTAATACCTGTGTAAACTAAACTAATCTTCAACGTCGTATCGTGCGACGTGACGAGGGGAAAAAAATTAGAAAACCTCAAAGATACGAAAAAAGTAAAATATTGTACAAGTTGTAATAAAGGTACAAAAAAGTAAAATATTGTACACGTTAATGCATAATCGTTGAGAAATTTTATAGTTGAACAATCTCGTTCCACTTGTGAAAAACTTGTTCAACAATCGACGCCAGCCTTTCAAATCGAAATATCTTTTACTTACGTGAGAAAAATCGACAGGTAGCATATTGCGTATTTTGAACATTTAAAAAATATAGGAACTTTTTAATAAATACTTGCATCGGTTTTTCTTTTTTAATTAATCAATATTACACGAATATCTTGTAATGTACAAAGGATGGATAATATGTTACACTTACTGTCTCTCGTGCAAGTAACATATAACACGAGACGTCACAAATACATGAAAGTCTACAATATACTAAAATTACCGGAATTACGAGAATTCGATCGTTAAAACAGGAAAACAAACCGTAGAAACGTTCCGTCTTACCGACTGACCTAACCTCATCGCACGGAATGTGTTCTCAGTGATCGACGCAAGATCGATGGCCACGCTTCGGGATTAATCGCGCGTGACTCGCGACTGCCGTTTCGACCGCGATTGCAATGCGATTGTATGCGCGCGCACGCAACGGAAACGACGCCACCCGGCCGAGTTTTATAACAATAACAGGTGCGAGGTGGCCAGAGGTTGCGAAGCGTGATCGCACGAACGACGCGGCGGAGAAAGCGGGAGGAGAAACGTGGGAGGAGTGGGAGAGCTCCCCTTTCGCGGGTTTGCTCGGTAAACAAATTATCATTCTCCGAGTTTGATCGTAAATCACGTTTCCGAGCGCCAGAGTCACTGCTCCGTTCGGGTATTAAAAAGCCGATTTAAACGTTCCGCGTCTCCAATACAGCCTCTCCCGTGCCTTCGTAGGAAAATGTAGGTTATGTTGTTGTCGATATTATTGCCTTTTTACGACGTTATTTATAATTCTCTTGCTATCATTACTATGCCACGCTGCACAGTATATCATTATTTTATTAATTATATAACGTATAGTATATTATTGTTGTACATAGACGAGAATAAAACTGTATTGTACGGGATATATTGGTACGACTGTGTGAAATTCAAAGCCCTCGCGACGGGCTAATAGATGGCAAATATATGTACAGCGATATCCAACTGAACGAGATTTTCCCGGAAACTCAATGTTAAAGAAATCTTAACCGATGCCGATATTTTAAAGAGGACATGCTTTTACGATCGCACGTACGTTCGATCACCACGTGATCAAAAATATGGACAAATATCCCTCGAGGTAAATCAAATTCTTCCACCTACGATTTCGCGATAATTTGTCGCATAACCTATAATTCACCATGCGTACATCGTACTAACATATGTACATATCGATGTTCGAGGTATAAAAGATTGGAAGTGAGAGACGCGTTCGATCACCACATGCCAAAAATAGACAAATATCCCTCGAGGTAAATCAAATTCCACCACCTACGATTTCGCGCTAATTTGTCGCATAACCTATAATTCACCATGCATACGTCGCACTAACAATACGTACATATCGACGTTCAAGGTATAAAAGATTGGAAGTGAGAGATGCTCCAGGACAGAGCGTTCTGCGAACGACTCTGCCAATCCATTCTTTCGGATCGTAGAGGAGCGTTCCATCGCCGGGGCGGAATCGCCGAAATACCGTGACCTAAAATAGTTGGCCTCGCGGAAATTTTGAATGGCGATCGACCGGCCGGGGATCGTTCTAGAAATACTTGGAGATGATTCCCTCCGAATAGAAACCGATCTCTCGGCCACGGGTGACGGGTTGAGCGCGCCTGTTGAGAAAGCATCGAAAGATCGATCCACCGGGGGGCAAGATGAATCGATATCGAGCGGACCAGCTGACGGTGTGAACGTTTCCGACTCTGGGGGAAAAATCCTATAGGACGAACAAAGGCGGTAAACCAGGCTGCGCGGAAGAAAGGAAAGGGGGAAGGGTGAAACTCGAGGATGGAAGAGGATGGGAACGGGAGAGGAAAGGTGGTCGGAAAACAAGCGTCCGCTCGCGTCTTCATCGAAAATACAGTAGCCAAGGCTTTGGCGGCGAATGCGAATCGTCGACCAAGGTATATGTGTGTGTGTATATATGAGAGATAGAGAGAGAGTATATATCGTATATATGTATATATATATATATATATATATATAGGGCAGTATACGTAAGTATAGCGTGTCGCTTTACCGCCAAAAACCACACCCACGCGGTCGTTCCCTTTGGGCGGGAGATTTTCACCGATGTCCTATAGCGTCGTACGAAGAAGCACGGTTGTCTTCGGTGTTTCGTTGTGTGTGCGGGTCGCTCCTGAAAAATTTCGCAGCCCTCCCTCCTTGCTTCTTCCTCCACACTTCCTTCCTTCCTGCACACCGTCGTTTCGTTCCATCGTCGTCGTCGTCGTCG
Organism: Tetragonisca angustula; assembly: GCA_036937485.2. Taxonomy (NCBI): domain Eukaryota; kingdom Metazoa; phylum Arthropoda; class Insecta; order Hymenoptera; family Apidae; genus Tetragonisca; species Tetragonisca angustula. The sequence goes on along the minus strand of JAWNGG020000496.1, from coordinate 28,623 downwards.
TCGTCGTCGTCGTCGTCCCTCGATAACCCGGGTTAAAGCCATTTCCCAGCTAGTGCTTGCCCAGCGCCCGTGGTCTCTCATATACGCTACATATATCCAGAGAGCAGAGCGCGGTTCTCTCTCTGGGACATACCGGGTTACGAAGCGGGGCCAGGCTACCAGTAGCGGCGGCGGCGGCAGCAGCAGCAGCAGCAGCAGCAGGCAGCCAGGCAAAGAGACAGGCAAAGGTAGCCAGCTAGTCAGCCAGTCAGCCAACCAACCAGCCAGCCAGGCAGAAGCAGGCAGAGAACCAGCAGGCAAGCAGGCAGGCAGGCAGGCAGGCAACACGGGACTTTTGGGACGCGTTGTACATGGGTCGCGTCGCATCGTAGGTTCGCGATGGGTTGGATACATAAGGGGGAGGATAGGGGGAGCCTCTTTATGTAGCACATAGACGTTGCCTGGCGTTCGTTCGTTGCCGCTCGCTCGCTCGCTCGGCGTGTGACGCTCAAATTACCTCCGTCCTCCCTGCTACGTCTCTCCCCCGCCGCGCGACCCCCCTGCCCCACCCCCTTTCTCTCCCCTTCGCTTCGCCGGTCCGCGTCGCGCCACTCCTCTCGCTCTTGCTCTCTACTCTCTCGCAGAGCCGCAGTCGCCCGTTGCTGCGGCTCACCCTCTTCCACCTCCGTCCTCTCCTCACTCCTCTCCGCGCTCTCCTATGCTCCTCTTCTATCTCATCCTCCTTCGCTGCCACCCTGCTTCGTCGTACCGACTCTCCCTCGCGTCACAACCTCTCCGCCTTTCCCCTCCCCGGCCCCCTTTTTCTCTTTCTTTCGTCTTCTTCTTCTCCTTTTCCCTTTGCCTCGTCCACCTTTCTCGTTTTCTTTCTCTCCTTCTTTTTTCCCCTCGTTTCTCTCATCGTGCCATTTTCTTCTCCACAGAATCCACCGACAGCCGTTACGACAGCTTCCCTCCGCTTCAGCTCGCGACGCAACACGTCAACGCGAGAGCAGAGCCCACGGGCAGTGCCGCGCGGTCGTTTCGCATCTATGCGCTTCGAACCGCATCGTGGACCATCTGTGATCGAATGGAAACACCGATTTTCCCTATATATATATATAGGGAAATATATATATATATATAGGTATCATTCTTTGTTCCCTTTCGTTCTATCCTTCTCTCCTACCCTCTGATGTGTTTTCCGTCTCTGTTCGCGCAACCCTATACAGGACGAAACACACGCGCTTCGTCAGTGAGACTCCGCCGGAGAGAATCCAGAGGGAAATAGCGTGCGCGAGCGAGACGCACGTACATCGGGGCAGAGACAGAGACCGACAGAGAGCGATAGAGAGAGAGAGAGAGAGAGAGAGAGAGAGAAGGATGGAGAAGGAACAGCGTGGCTATAACGCGACACGCTAGAGGAGAGCTCTGCGGGTCTGAAACGCGGCCAGCGCGGCAGACAGGCACCGCGGGTCACCGCCTTCCCTCGTCCACCTTCTCCTTCTCCCCCCTCCCCCTCCTCACCCAACCCTAAACCGTCACCCCCTGTGTCTTCCTCATCCTCTCTATCGCACCATCAACTCCATATATCTCTCTCTCCCGCGCTCTCTCACCCGTCTCTGCAACGCTCCACCTCTTTCTATCTATCTTTACCGTTCGCCGTGGCGTTCGTTGTTCCGCTTCTCCTAACGAGGAGCCAACGAAAGCCAAAGAAAAGGCGGATACGCGTGTATAAAGAAAAAAAGAAAAAAGAAACGGGAGAGCGGAGAGACTGAAAGGAAAAAGAGAGAGAGAGAGAGAGAATGTTTCCGGCTTCGTCTGGTGTCTTTGTCCAACAGAATCGCCGCGGCCCTCTGGCCCGAGTCGTCCAAACGCGAAACGCTCTCCCCCATTCTGCCCCTCGCGCAGCCCCTTTGTTATTAGTCCGCCGTGTACCACCCTAAATACAGTCGCGCTGCAAACGGACAAATTTCGCGAGGAACTACCAACGCTGTTACGCGAAGCGCGGCACGAGGCTGAAAGGGGTCGGGGGGGGGGAGGGGGATGAGCGCAGTGGGTTGGGAAAGAGTGGAGGGGGAAGCGAGGGGTCGCAGCCGAGGGAGGGTTGGCGCGTGTCCTTCCCTCGGCTTTCTTATTTTTCCTTCCTCCTCCTCCCCTCTCCACCCCCGTCGCCTGCGTTCCCCCCTCCGTAATTTACCGGTGTCTTGGGGTGCGTTCGTTACGTAATTACGTGCCGCCTCGTCCGCTCGTAAATGGTTTATAAGGGAAAGTCGAGCGGCGATCGCGAACCATCCCTGGACGTGCATACAAGCGAGAAGCGTAACTGCACCAAGCGACGACGAAACGTCGTCGATAATGTACGCTGACGTCCACAACTCGAAGTCTGCGTTTTCTCATTTTCAAATCCTGCGAGGCTTCGATACTTCGATGACGTCGTTGTCCTCTTTTTTTTTTTTTAAGATGATTTCACATCCGGCAGAGGATAAAATATTGCAACTTTTATCGAAAATTGCAAGAATTCAAACACTGAGAAATTTTTTGGTTTGTTTTGACATTCCTCACTTTGAAATGCTGCGAAGTCTTCGTTTCGGTAATTGTGTCTTTTCTTTTTTTTTAAAGATGATTTTACACCCGAAAGGGACTTACTTCTTTTTAACGTTGAGAAATCTTTTCAGGTAACTAGAACCGAAATCTACTGCTTGAAACTCACTGTACGATTTTTATCAAACATCAACGTCAAACGAATATGAAAATTCGAGAGATTCTAACGTTCCGTCGTCCAACCCTAATGCTTCCAGTTCACTGTAAATGGCAAAGTGGTAAAATTTCAATCTTCAAGACCGAGTGTGGAAGATGAAAAAAATTTTCCAAAAAATTTTTCATACGTGTTTGAATTTCTACAATTTTCGTGAACAAAGCGTGTCCTCGCTTTCCCACCCGCTGCACGATGTGGAAAAAACATTTTTTAAAGAAAGAGAAAAAACTGAATACAGGACTGTCAAAGTAGAAGCTTCACACTTTACAACGAGGTTAAGTAGTAGATCGATTTCTTTACGAAGTTATATTAGCCGAAATTATCGACAATTTTTCACCGTTATTGGTACAGCTGTGCTTCACTGTACGTGCACGTACGGTAGTTTGAATTTTTATTTATTAGGATTTAATCGCGTTACAAACGTAGTTCGATATTTAACAAGTGAAAGCAGACGATCAACGGAGGCAAAACGTTTCTTTGGCAAAAGTTGAGGAAAATATTCGCTTCGTGACGTTCGAGACGCGGGCGAAGAAACGCGTCGATAACGAAGAAAACGGTTGGTATGTTGTTGCTAAATTTTACACCTAATCTCCATATTGAACCGATCGCCAGATGCGGAAATTCCCCGAACGGCGAATAAATCCCGGCGCTGGACGAGAGAGAGTGACGGCCGCGAAGTCCACGAGTCGCGAAGAGAGACGCTCGAAGGGGGGAAGGAAGAGAGGAAGCAAAAGACGCACGAGCAATAAAACGCGAAGAAGGTGAACTACGGTATTCTCCCTTCTTTTTTTCTCTGTCTCCCTTTTTTTTCCTTCCTCCCTTCTCCCCCCCTCCCCTCCCTCTCTCCCTGTCGTCCACCCTTTCCGTTCGTTCCCCGACACACCGGTTCGCCGTCGTGTGGTCGCCTGCAACACGCGTTTCACGGCTGTGTTCGCCGTATAATTGCGCTCGCGGTGCATATTCGCGCTCGCGCGGCTCGCACGGACGAGCGAGTCTTTTTTTGTTCCCCCCCCCCCCTCGTGTCGGCTTTTGTGCAGCGAGAAAGCAGCAGCAGCAACGGCGGCGGCGGCGACGACGACGGTGGCGCGGTGGCAACGGCGAGGGAAGGACAGGAAGACAGAAGGGAGTCGAGAAAGTAAATCGAGCGGATATATCGCGGCGTTAGACTCGCCTCTCTCTCTCTCTCCCTCTTTCTCTCTGTTTTTCTCTGTCTCGCACGCGCGCCCCCTCGCTCTTTCTCGCCGAACCAAGCGCTACTACTATTTTCTTCGGCGAAGAACGCGAGAGAGCCTCGCCGATTGATCGTTTTGCGAACACCGCGCGCTGGTGCGCCTTGGCCACCGCCTGTGATCCATTGTCGTCAACCGTGTTCTCAACTTCCGCCGTGTTCCACCGCTCTCTGCCCTCTCCCTTCCCGTTCAGGCTCAACTTTAGCCGCTGGATATTTCGGTCGAAAGACTCGTCGATCTTCCCCCTTCCCCCTTTTTTTTATAGGTTAGGTTCTCACCGTTCCCGATAGATCGCGACAGATCGTTAAATTCGACTCTCGCGTAACGTCGTATCTATTATCTGAAATTAAGCTACGTAATGGAGAAGCATCGTGCTGGAAAGTAACAAGTGTCCAATGATTCACAAAACGCTGGGGAGATGAGCGCGCACGTACGTGTATGTACGTATACACGTATGTATATATACATACATATTCATGATCATTTAACGAACGATACTCCGTAATTCACGCATTCGCCAATGTACCGTTTATCGTCTGACTTTAAATTCAAGCAACACGTAGCAACGCCGAGCGTATCAGCTTTGCACGCATTTACGCTCGGAGACAGAAAACGGAATGGATTTGTTGATCGATTTTCCTATTTTCCTGACCTCGATTCGCCGGCGAGCGATTAGCTTAACAGAGGAAGGCAAGGAAGGGAGAAGAGCGTGGAAAACAAAATGGCAAATTTTCGCCGGGGAACACTTTCGTCATTAGCGGCGATAATTCTCTCATAGCCACGCTGGATGGTAATTAAGCGTTGCGCCGCGTCGTTCTTTTAATACCACCGGCCATTACGAAATAATTTCAAGGGGAATATATATATATATATATATATATATATATATATATATATCGGCGTAGGGTGCCTTTCTTCTCTCGTGGGAAGTCTCGGACCAAGAGGCACGAAGGAATCGATCGATCGATTCCGTTGCCGGCTGCTATCCCGGATAATAGCGGCGGCGCACCGCTCCACGGTCGACAAGCGAAAAGCGGAACAACCTAAATACCACGAAACGCGCCCAGAGTGTATATGTATATATGTATATATATATATACACACGACCGGCAAAAATCCTCCTGCTTCATTGTCTCCCTCCTCTCCAACCCACCCCCCTCCCCCGTCGCGCACGGATCGGATCGCTGCGGAACACCGTCTCCATCGGGAGATCGAGATGCCCCCGTGTAAAATTTCTCACCGTCAAAATCGCTCGTATCGTCCAGCGAAATCCAAGACTCGACATTATCATAAGGCAGTCCCATGATTTAATTATCGTAGTTTGATGACAAAATTTTTCAATTGGAACTCGGTCGTGGTGTTTAGGTTAGGTTTTCAAGAATTTGCCAGAGACACCGGAGAATGACTTTACGAGCTGCGCAAATGGGCAGGAAGGATCGAGTTGATCGTAGAAACGCAGGTAAAGGATTTTAAAGACCTAACTTCGGCAGTGACTCGACCACTCTTTTCGCGTAAACTTGAATAATCGAACGACAGGGATCTCCAACAATCTTGAACACGAATTTCCCTAGTTATTCAGCCATTCTTTTTCGCGCGAACGTGAGTAATCAAACGACGCGATAATCCCAAAATTGCAATATTTTCTCAGTTTTAAGTATATTTAAGTACAACGCGGGCAAAACGAATAATAAATTCATTACTTGTCAATCATTTTTATCCAGTGACGTACTGACGAAAGTTCGAGAAGAAAGCGACGAATTATTGTATATACGGTTTCGGTCACTCGTTATGGTTCGCAATCAGTTGCCAGCGCAATTGGTTGAGGCGTTGTATTCAAAAATATGATTTCCAGGGAAAAGAGATTCTGTTCTAGATTCCGAACGTTTCTACATATTACCATTATTAGTGTCAAAGTAAAATATATTCCCAACACTGAGAAAATAATTTCAATATACTAATTTCGAGTATATTGAAATATAGCCCAGGCAAAACAAATGATAAATTTATTACTTGTCAACCATTTTTATCCAGTGATGTACCGACGAAAGTTCGAGAAGAAAGCGGCGAATTATTGTATATACAGTTTTGGTCACTCGTTATGGTCCGCAATCAGTTGCCAACGCAAGCGGTCAACAGCTGTACATAGCGGAATCGAGTCAGTGCCATTGTTTATCTCGTTGCAAATACGTCGGATGCGCGAAGAAGCACCATTACCCACGGGACAATGAACGCGTACCTGCCTATGTGTTATCGACGCAGCATCGTCCTCGCCGATGCTTTCCCTCTCTTTCTCCCTCCTTTCTCTCTCTCTCTCTCTCTGTTGCTCCTTACTCCTTACAAGATTTCGCCTCTCCGTCGCACCGTTCTATCTCCTCCTCGCTCCCGCCATTCCAGTTATGTATTACCTAATGCGAGACGCTCAGCGAAACAAGTTTATCGCTCACCGCCGGGCGTGACGTCCAACGGATTCCTGAATATGCTGCCGATCGACGGATTCGGCCCGACGATGGAAATTTCAGCAATCGATCGAACCGGTCTCCGAACGTTTGTCTATCGTGCCACGTGTGTGTTCGCAGGGATGACGACGCCGTGTAATTTATTTCTCTAGTGAGAACGATCTCTTCGCGAGGTTAGAATCCGAGTTTTCACTCGGTTAACAGGTTAGCGTGTTTGAGCTATTGTCAGGGAAAACAGGGAAAGGTGAACAATGCAAATTTGAAACAAACCAGGTGGAATACATTGCTACATACATACGTAGTTCGTGCATACATATATACATACGTTCAATTCGTCTCGTCGATAATTGTGACCATACATAGGTTTTCATTTCGTTAGTACAGTTTCGTTTGCTACAAAGAGGGCAGCTCCCTCGCAAGGTATATTAAAAACGAGTCGCGGCATGCATAATGTCCGTCTTAAGGTGGCGTGATCCGCGAGAAAATTGAATTTCGCCCGGAGACCTGTCGCCACCGTTGTCCTTCGGAGATTCCTTTGACTCACCCGATACGAATAGATCGATTGCGTGCCCGACTCGCGGCGAGACCTTTTCCATCGTGTCGTGTACCGCGTCGATTTCTATCTGTCACGTCACCGGACAAAGACGGACTGAGAGAGAGGACGGTCAAAGAGGACGAAAGATCGAGTGTACGTGTATGTATGTGTATGTGTGTATGTGTGTGTGAGAGAGAGAGAGAGAGAGAGAAAGAGACTCGTTATTTCGTCAGTAAGAAAGAAAGAAAGAAAAAGGAGCGTGCAGTTGCTCGCCGCAATAAATCCCATTTCCCAGCCTGGTGTACTGATTTCAGCCCCTGTGTGCTCTCTCGTGTCCAGAGCTCGACTTCCGTTCCATCCTGCGGACCCATTGACTCGGCGTGCGGACGCTGAAAATCGAGAAACCGCGCGGAGCATCATGGCCAACATAGAGAGAGAGAGAGAGAGAAAATTCCTGGACCCTTTCTCGGCGGAAAAGGAGAGGAACCTCGCTTCGTACTGCTGCAAAAGGGTTCGAAAAGGTCGAGAAGAAGATGGCTGAGTGAGAGAGAGAGAAAGGGTGGTGGACCGAGAAGGCAGATGAAGACGAAGGGTACGAGAGGTGAGGAGGGGAGGAGAGGTCCCCGCGGAACAGGAGCGAACCCGTGATACCGTGGAAGCGCCGACGAAGGGACAGAAACGAGGGGCGGAGGAGGGGGGGAGGGAAAAGAACGGTTCGCCCCGTGGACCGAGAGAGGAGGCTCGGATGCCGGATTTTTCCAGCAGGGCCACGGTAGAATGGATGTGGGTATAATGGAGGCAAGCACCGTGCCTTCGTTGCCCGATAAAAACTGCCGATGGAAAGAGGGACGTCGACGAGGGGGACGAGGGCCGGATCAGTGGAGGCAGGAGAAGAGGAGGAGGAGGAGGAGGAGGAGGAGGGGAGGAAGAGCAGCGACGCGAGTGGCGAGAGAAGGCCAGATGAAGAGAGAGAGAGAGTGAGAGAGGGCATCGACGGCTCGGGGAGATCGGCTTGGAAAGACTCGACGCGAGACGAGGAGTTTCGATACGCGTTATCGAGCACGGTCGGTCGAATTAAAATTTCTTCTCGACGGTGGCGGCGGCGGTACGCCGTACTCTCGTCGCTTCGAGAAAACGAGAACGCCCACCGAGCCGCGGCGGCCACGATACGACACACCACACTACACTACACCACACCACACCACACCACACCACACCACACCACACCACACCACACCACACCACACCACACCACGCCACGTCCACCGAATGCACCGACCGAGACCTGCTCTCACGAGCAAACTCGCGTTCTGCCAGTGTCCGCCCCGTTTATTTACAGATTATTGGCTCGCGTTCGAGGGCTCGCGCTTTGGCGCGAAGAAGATCGAGGATAGATCCTTGGTTGCGTGGTCGAGCCCATACCTATAACTTGTATAATGTAAGAATGACGATCGAAGTCGTCGCGTGTTCGGTTCGAACTTGATCGACGCTCTTACTGCGGCCGTCACGTGTATATACTTCAGTTTTGGTTGGTTAACAGAACTGGAACAACCGTGGCATTGTAATTGAAATGAATGGGTTTGCATTTCCGTTCGAAACGGGGAATTGATGTTAATTTTGGCAAGAACGTCTTTTAAACGTTTGTAGGAGACAGAAGTCTGAAAATATTCAGGTAATATTGGCTATCAATAATTAATAATTAATATATATTAATAATAATAATTAATAGGTTCGATTGTAATTGAGAGTTAGAATAATAAAATTCTACGTATAATATGATAGTCTTCTAACAAGTGCGTATTTCTTGCAGGCAATCCACAGGAACCTAGTAACTCAAACTGCCCGTTACAACTAAAATTTAGTCCATCAGGCTGTCCTCCGGAGTGAGAAGCAACGATTGCAAGAATCACGATTTTGATTGCCGCGAGATCGACAAAATTGTCCGATGAAGAATTTTATACATGCGTACACGACTGTGTCGAGAAGAACGAAAACTAGAAAAAAACAGAAGAAACAGATCCGGGAGCGTGCGACCGAGACACTCGAGCTAATCTTCGATTCCGCTCGAATATCAGCCCGGTCTGTTAGGTTTAATTTCGTTAATCAGGACGCGTCTCGATCGAACGAGCTTCGTGAGCGGAGCCGAAAGGAGAAAGGCATTCACCGTCGGTGTCCGTGGCCGCTGCATCCGCGCCAAAACTCACTCACGAAACGCCGCGGCTGGCTTGGCTTGGCTTCGCTTCGCCTCGCCTCGCCTCGCTTGGCGGCGGCAGCGACGACGACGACGACGACGACGACGGGCAAAAGAGCGTGATAGAACGCGCCAAAAAAGAGAGGAAGAAAGAAGACGAGGAAGAGAGACGAATAAAGAAGCGAGGAAGCAAAGAAAGAAAGAAAGAAAGGAAGGAAAGAACGGTGGAAGCTTCGTCTCTCGCATATGTAGCGCGTCGAGGTGGGAAACTAGACCGTGACGAATCACGGCCGGCGACTGCGCCGCTCTGACGTCACGTCGCGAAGGGCGAACCGTCGCAAGTGTTCGTGATTGGGCATCTTTCATCCTCGTCCTGCGGCCGTGGCTCTCGCAATCGGCGGCCGCCGCCGCCGATAGCGCAACGGGGACGAATCGAATTAATACGATTGCCACTTCCGAACACCGTGACTATCACGGCCATCGCGCGCCGCTCCAACGGGTCCGACCAACTTCGCGACCTCCGCGGCCACGATCTCTCCGCGTTTCTTCTTTCTTGTTTTCTTTTTTCTTTTTTTTTTTTTCTTTCTTTCGCGAATAGTTTCGTCTCGAACCTGGCTCGTGTTCTACGTGACCACCGGTGGTATACCACCGGCGCGGTGGGAGAGATACGGCAAGGACGTTAAAGGTCATAATTTCACGAACAGCGTTGAGGTTGGGTTAACACCTCGAGCGACCAGACTTGCGAACCTGCTTTACGAAGTTTCCACTACTTTAAACGTTACTTTCGTACGAGTGGAGTTAGCTGCCTTTTTTTTCGTATACAAATATATAATTTTACGCGTAAAACACGTAAAAACAATTTAATTTTACGTATAAAATATATAACTTTATGTTGTATATATGTTAATACATAATTTCTAAACACGCGGAACTTGGCGATAATTTCTGCTTCGTGCTTCAACGTCTTCGTTATTTTTACATGCGCGAGTAGAGTTAGCTTTTTTTTTTTTTTGTTATATCGGCATACACAAATGAATAAATTTTATTTAGCTAAATATATAATTATAGATGTATAATAAATGTAATTATATAAAGTATTATTTATAATATTATTAATAATTTTATATAATTATAATTTATAATATTATTAATAACTTTATATAACACAATATACTATACTATAATATACTATAATATTTAGTATAATATACTATAGTATTTATAGTATTATTAATAATACTTTATATAATTATATTTATTATACATTTATAATCATATATTTTATAGCTAAATGCTTGAAATCTATTCATTTGTATATGCTGATATAACAAAAAAAAAAAAGAAAAAAAAAGCTAACTCTACTCTAACAATACTTTAATAATAATTATGATATAAAAATGTACAATATATAATTACAATATAAAGCTAAAAAGTATATAATTTTAGGTATCCTCTGGCACACATTGGAATTTTGAGACAATTAACTGGATATGTTAAACAGATTCGCGAACACGACGAGAAAGTGCGACCATGAGCACTTCGTTTATGTCAAGATCAATCGCCTACGAGGAATAAAAGCAACAAGGAGAGGCGGTCCTAAAATAAATATTTTTATAGGAGTTGCGAAACTCTTTTCACCGGCCGTAAGAAGAAAGCACGGACCGTGCATTATACAGGCTGTTATTGGCCAGAAAATGCAACAAGTGCGACTTTTCTTCTCTAACTACGAAATCTTCCTTTATCTACGTGCTCCTCGTATACGTGAACAATAGAAAGATCGAAACGAACGATCTCTGCGAGTCATTTTTACCGGCTTACGTTTATGATGGCTTGTTAGGTGGCCATGGTACATGTAACAGGTACGAATCATTGTTCGCCGATTACGTTACCGACTAGCGCCGGTGTAACGCATCACGTAACACCGATGAAAAGTCGCGCAAACTGTCCGACTTTAATCAAGAACAACAGCTACATATGCTAATCGATATCGTCAATCTCCATTGTTACCTGAAACGTTAAGTTCGATCTAGATATCGTCACGAATGCTAACTCTGCCTTTGGAAACATTTTTTTGTATCATTTGCGAAATAGTGAGTGAAGCATCACTTCATGTAACATGGGACTATGATTATCCTGTTTAAATTCAGCATGAAATTTTGTTGATTACATTTCTTTTGTGTGTGACTTCGTTTAAAGCAATATGGTATAGCACCAAGTATAGTGTATAGAAATTAATGATACACAATTTCAATGTAATATAATATATTGCAATATAGTATAGTATAGTACCAAGTATAGTATATACAAGTTAACTATACATAATTTTAATTTTCTGAGAAATTTCTTCCGCCATTTTGTAAACTTTCGTAAGAAGCAATAAGAAGTTTAGTTTGTGCGAATTGTCCTGAATAATCATTCGAATAATAATTTAACGAGTGTGTTCGATGGTAATAAGTAATCAATTGACTCCCGACTATCTGTATTGTCTTAAGAATTTCTCCTTTTTAGAAATTTTATTACTCCTCTTACGTTGTTATATTATGTCATATTATTATTATACAATATATTGGTATATTATAGTATATTGTAGTATATATAATAGTATATTAGTATATTATAGTATAGCATATTGTAGTATATATAGTATAGTATATTGTAGTGAAACACAGTATTTTATATATCAGTATAGTACATCATACCTATGTTCATTACAGTTACTAGCAATTATAAAAATGTTCTAATTCCAGCTGTTAGCTAAATTTAAGTATATCTCCTTATGGGGAGGGGGGGGGCAGTCGAGTGCAAAGGGCTAAAACGAGTCGATTTTACTGAACGAAACAAAGAGAACAGAGCATGATAAAACTAAAAACAGAGAGAGACGGGCAGGCTTCGATAATCCACGGCGCTCGGGGTTCCCTCGCGATCTAAATCAGTAGAGGAACGTTTCTCTAGGAACGTTTGGCGCGGTGTGGAGCGAGAGCGTCGGAAGTTCGATCCTAAAAGCGGTGGCGAGCGAGCAAGCGAGCGGGCTGGCAGGCGAGAGCGGGGTGCTTAGCCCTGGCAGCGAGATCGCGGCACAGAAACGCGTTCGCCTCGAAGGAACGTCGCGTCGCGTCGCGCCGTCGCGTTCGTCGTTCACTTACACACACACGCACACATACACACACGTGCGAGCGGTCGTGTCAATCGTCGAGTAGTGGTGCGTTGCTCTCGCGCGATCCATCCGGCGATTTCGAGTCGTTTCGAGCCGCTTCCGGCGCTGATACCCGAGGATTTTCCCGACGAGAAGCCCCGAGAGCCAAGCCTCGTGTGTGTTAACGCTCTCGCTGCTAGCGGCGCGGCAATTACGTCAGCCGCGTAACGCCGTGCAAACCGATCGCGGCGCGCTTTTAGCGCGCGTGTTTTGCAAGCGCGAGAGATCGCGGCGTCACGCCACGGCCTTAGACGTTTTCGTTCGCGTATCGAGTCGGCAAACGTGTCCTTATAGACACGTTTGCAAAGGACGCGAGTTTCTCGCACGGTCGATGCGAGGCCGAATCGATCGTAGCCTGCGTTGCTACTCTTGATACTTTTTTTCTATAACGCTGATTTGGCGTGAAACACAGCGATCAAAACTATCGATACATGCATAATTATGTTTATAACAAACGTACTCTTTCACAAGTAACACGTATCTTTATTAATTTTTAAAACTAAAAGTTAGGTTAGGTCGCTTTCCTATATGTCTTCACTGCTTGTTGTTTGTCAAAATCCACTTCAATCGGCGTACATGTCCATTTCGTGTCAATTTTTGGTTCAAAAGTTGTTCAATTCCGAGATATCGACCAATGTAAATGTTACTTGTAACATCTTAAATAAACATAACGTCCTGGATATGCATATGGCGGCGTAAGGGATACCGCAATCGCGTGGAAACCCTACCCAAAAGTGTTGACAGTTAAAGCGAGGCATACGTGACGCCCGCCGAAACAGTATTAATTCTCGTGATTCGTGGTGTAGTATAATCATAGCGAAGTATTCTGAATAGGATTGCTGTTATTACTATACGTATCGTTGCTATCATTAGAGAGTTTTTACCAAGTAGTAGATGAGAAGTTGTTTGAAGATAGTTGGAGAGTAACGATAATAGGCAAAGGCGAGGTACAGCCGAGGGCTGCTTTGTAACCTAACCTCATGTTTATGTAACCGGGGAATTTAGCGTTGCATACTCGTGTATACTCGTCGAAATGGTATATAGCGCCTGGCACGACAAATATTGGCGCGTCCATGAAGATATCACGAATTTCGAGACTTTTATTCGATTAGAGTTACGTGTGATATGTTCCATATACGTGTAAATATACGTACAGGGTGTTTCAGGACGGGTGGTACAAAGCGATAGAGTGAAATAGATTTATTTATTTACGCGTTGAACGTAAATAAGCGCGGAAAAATGTAAATGAACATCGATCGAAATATGAACAGACTGCAAGTTAAAAATTATATTCACCAATCGTGAACGAAAATTATCGAAATTCATGGCGATCGAATTATTGATTAAAGAAACAATTAATTTTTACTGTACGTTTATTGAATATTTTTAGAAATCAAAGCACAACATTTGATATAATGTACGTAATGACATATACTGGGTTGACCAAAAAGTAATTGCGTCTTTTTCTACCAGATGGACATACATGTACATCTTAAAATGCAATTAACTTCGTGTTAAACCGGATATCATTGTGTATGTACTCTGATACCTGATTGCTCAAGCTTGTTTGCTTTAGAAAAAGAACGATTTCGTTAACAATTGTTCGTCTAGTCTCGATTTCAAAATGCAAGATAAAAGAAAAAAACATTCTTGTCAAAGAAACTTTGTGCTCGTAAAAAACATTATCTGACTTCAAACTACGCCAGTGTCAAAATTGGTTCGCTAAACTTCACTACTAGCAAGGATATCGAATCCTTCGTCGAGAAAAGGTAAGAACCTTTTTTTTGAAACGTGCAATCACGAAGTTGGCAAAAGGTGATCGAACGCGTTGTTCGACATGTAGTGTAGCTCTTGTTTATCTGTGGAAAAATTCACCTCCCATTTGCCCAAACCTAACCTCAAACGTTTCGAAGAGATTTCGACGAATTTCAATGACGAAAGGGCCCTGACGTTCAACAACTTTAATTCCGCGCGTTAATGTTGCACGTTAATGTTCCGCGGGACGGAATTAGCCGCGTGCTTGTTCGGTTACTCAGCGCTTAAGCAGCTTACCGGCCGGTCGAATTTTAGTTGTACACAACGGACAACGGTTTCTGGGTGAATTGCACGGCGAAAGGGCGCTGCCACGGGAAGGGCGTAGGAAGGGACAGGGGTTAACGTCCGCGAAGCGTGAGATCTTTATTGTAAATCGAGTAACCATGAATCGGAAATCGGCGACAGAGAGAGAGAGAGAGAGAGAGAGAGAGAGAGAGAGAGAGAGAGAGAGAGAGAGAGAGAGAGAGAGAGAGAGAGAGAGAGAGAGAGAGAGAGAGAGAGAGAGAGATCCACGAGTCGTGAACACGCCGCGCCGATAAAGACAACCGCGCGCTATTAATGTCCTCCCGGTCTTAATTAACGTCAATTAATACGTTAAGGCTGGATCTATTTGTCCGCCTCTAATAGAGCCTGTTACGGCCAATTTCAATCGACATAATATACCATCGGACCGGACTTTTCTCTCAATTCGAAGCCATTGTTCCCTCGCAGAGACGATTCATCGACAAACGCGGAAAAAGAGGGAACGCGTCGTACGCGTCGATAAGGAAGATTCGTACATCTCCGAGTTCGATCTAACCTCTTTTGCTGTCGACCGTGAGTGATGTGATATTTATGTAGTATGCGTGTATCGTCATAAATGAAACAACGTAGAGTATACTTGTTGCGCGAGAAAAGTAATTGCTATTTGTTACTTGAATGAAACTTTTCGTGGCAGATGAAACATTTGCAAATGTATCATTCGATGTGGCAGATGTGTTTGTAAATGTTAGACATGTTGAGGTTAGTTCTTTTTGCGTCGTTTCCAAATATTTTCTTGCTATTGATATCAATCGATAAAGTCATTGATTGTTAAAACTAGCGTCATTTGCATTCGACTCAATTTAATTCAATCTTACAGCAAGCAACTCTGTGCTTTGACGAGTACAATCGTCGTCATCGCGGTCATAATTGCAAGAGGCTTGACAGAAGAAATGGAAAGAGCGAAGATTAAGGAAGAGTAAGTAAGATAATTCACGAGATAGGAAGAAAGATATATCGGCGGACGCGTGAAAAGTTGTACACCTCCGCTCGGGTGGACGGTGCGCGCGGTGGCGCGCCACCAATTACTAATTAGCAATTACGTAAAGCGAGCCGTTCCACCGCAAATTCAGTCAGAAGCGTCAGAGCATCGGCCCGGCCCACCCTAAAGTCGGTCCTTGGTCATTAGACCCCGGTGAGCGCATTAACCTCGAACCCATTCCTGGCCCATCGCCTCGTGTGCCCGTCTATGCCCGTATATACCCGTACCGGAGGCTAAGCGCGCCTACGATATACATACATACATAGGTGGAGTAGGCTAGGCAGGCACAGCCGGCTCTGTCGGGCAACACATAACGAGCCACGACTTTACGGTAGTCTCCTTCGCCGCACGACTCGCTAATTCCTCGCTCGGACGCGGTTAGCGACAGGGGCTGCCCCCTCCGATTGTACGTACGTACACACTCGACGAAACGAAACGAAACGAAACGAAACGAAACGAAACAAGACGAGACCAGACGAGACGAGACACATACACACGCGCGCGCGCACAAGCATCGCGTGCATATATACACGATCGCGGATATGCGGCCACGCACGGTTGGACGCACGCGTGCACGTAAGTACGCGTAATCGCGTACGCGCACGAACATAGGCGACACGGGGGCACGGCGCGTCTCGTCGTAAGGGGGTACGCGCCGGGGCTCTCGATTTGTCGTTTCGATCGATTGCCCGACGGATCGTTCGGACGTGATAAAGTAACGACGGATATAACGACGGCGAGTGATACGCGACCGAGGTGGACGTACACGTACGTACGCACACACACGTACGGACGCGTTCTCACGCGCGAGACTCGCCGCGGTCCACCGCGTGTGCACAGAGAGACGCATGCACACATATACACATACATAGGAACCAGCGAGCGAGCGAGCGACGCGGCGAACGTGAGCCTGAGCGCGAGCGCGCGCGAGAGAGTGTGAAATAACGCGAGGTGATGGCAGAGGACAAAGGCTCCGCGTGACGCGGGTACTAGGGGCTAGGCAGGAACCAGAGCCGTGTGCTGAACGACCGGGAGACACGGGGCCGTGCGACCCACGGGGGGGAGGAGGAGGGGGAGGAAAGGGGGTTTCCGTGGAGGGGTCGGGAGAAAGGGGAACAACAGAGAGAGAGAGAGAGCCGAGGGGGCTTCTTCTCCCTCGCTGCCACTTTCCAGGGAGAGAAGAAGGAGGGTGACCGAGGCGAACTTCAGAGAGGGGGAGGGGGGAAATCGGGTAGAGGACGACCGGGCCTCTCTCCCGTGAATCGTCGTGACACGGAGAGAGACGGCGCGAAACAGAAACAGGGAACAGAAACGGTATGAAACGGCCGGGGGGGGGGGAGAAAAAAGAAAAAAGAAAGAAAGAAGGAAAGAAAGAAAGAAGAGGAGAGAGAGAGAGAAGATCCGAGGCGAAACGGGTGGAAAAGAAAGGGACGGGGGGATACGAGCGCGAACGCGAACCCGCGGGTTCTATGCCATTCGGTCGGTTCGGTGAGTCACGCATCGCGAGCTTCCTGCTGCCAGGCCTGCCAGCCTCTCCCTCTCCCCCTGCCCGCGCGCTCGCGTCCCACCCTCCGAGAGAACCGAGCCGAGCCGAGAGCCACACTGCTCTGCTCCGCTCCGCTCCGCGCCGCGCCGCGCCACGCCACGCCACGCCACGCTACGCTACGCCGCACCACGCCGCGTTGCGCTCGTCCCCTTCGGTTCGTGTCTCGCGCCACTGTTATCCTCTCTCTCTCTCCCCCCCCTCCCCCCTTCGGTGCCCTCGCTATCCGCCCGGGCTCCCGACCGATCCCTTTTGTCTGACTGACGTTCGCTCGTCCGACCGACCGACCGACCGACCAACCGACCGACCGACCGTTCGACCGTCACCCGCAGGGTTAAGGGTCTTCTAAAGAGGATGGTTCTCTCGTCTCTCTCTGTCTCTCTGTCTCGCTCTTTCTTATCCATCTCCCCCAACCCCGGCGGTGCGTCTTCTTGTCAGCGTCTCTGGCCGTTTTCTTTGTCTACCTACCTCCTTGTTCCGTCCGTTCGTCTCTCTCTTTCTCTCTCTCTCTCTCTTTCTGTTTCTGTCTTCCTAGCTTCCAACACCGTGTGCGCGCCTCTGTTAGGCGGGTAAGCGGCGATAGCGGTGTGGTTGCCCGCTCGCTGAAAGATCCGAGGCTAGCCGCGTTTCAAAAGAAACGTCGCGTATTTTCGGCGGATTGAAAACGCAGCGTGGTGTGCGCGGCGCATCAGCCGTGGCATCAGCTGCCTTCGGGGGACGGGGAAAGAAACCGGAGCAACGGTCCAACGAACGTACGAACGAACGACGAGCGTATAATCACGATGGGTTCGAAACACGGCGAGACCCACTCTCTTGGAAATCTATAGGCACACCGGTCGCGCTATCGATCGCCTGGCAAACTAGTTTTCCTTTAAGCGCGGCCAACGTCGCGTCCCGACGTGGATCGGCGACCGGCGGCCAGCCGGGGGTCTAATTGCATTGAAAATGAACCTGTTACAGACAGCTCCTCGTACAGAGAGACTTTGCGGCACGAAAGTACTACAAGTACGAGCTACAGTAGCCGCCCAGTTAAGTGTCCGCGTCTATCCCCCACCAATTCTTGGAATTGGGACTATCCCCACTCCTACGCCTACCTTACCATGCGGCCGCGTGAAACGTGGAACAAAACAAAGCGACATGTGACATCGATACTTTCGAACTATAAATTATATATTAATCAAACTATGTATTACTGTATTATATTACTATATAATCGAACTATATATTAATCAAAGTTACGTTAAATTTTATGTCAAATAACAAAGACATGTCCAATTTACGTGTAATTCATTAATACGATTGTAGAATCATGCTATGTGTATTGTTGATTCAATGTTGGGTGACCTTTGGTCAAGGTTTCCATTATTGACAACTACTTTTATAGGAACTTCAATCAATTTTCGTGAAATTTAGATTAATTGTAATCGTTCGACAATTATTGCTTTATTCGGTTAGAAAGCATGTACGTATTAAATTTAGAATAGTTTAAATTAATATTCGGTTTAAATAAAATGTTAAGAATGTTAAATTTCATTACACAGCGAATAATGTAATGCACCATGCAATATATTCTAGCATAGTATAGTAATAGTCCAGTATAATGATCTAGTATAGTAACATTTTAGTGTAATAGTAATATTCTGGTAAACAATTAGTGTAGCACGGTATATTCTAGTGTAGTAAACAATACTAGAATTCGCCGCACGTGCCTGGTATCGGTACAACAGTCGACGCTCGTCCCCACCTCTTTCTTTCGCCAATGCCAATTTGTAGAATACACCTCTCCCTGCGTAAGCGTTCGCCTTTCGGTCACCCCAATTGTGGACGCGTAACTGGACACTGCTCTACGTGGATGGGTAGTCGACTCGAAAGAAATTGTCGAGTTTCCTCGTCGACGTACGGGCGTTGGGGAGGGGGTGGGGCGGGGAGGGAAAAAAAAACGTTCAGTCGACCGTGTCCCTATTTATCATCCGGCCGCGGCGACGCCTCCCGTATACACCGATGCGTTCCGCCGGCCGCGGCTTCTCGAATGCATAATGAGCCACTGGGTGGCTCGAATTCGATAAGAGTCGGTTAGGCGGTGCTTCGGGAATGACGTATCGCCGCCGCGAGATTAATAGCAGCAGTTGTGTGTAACACGTGCGCGCGCGCATACACACACACACACACACGTACGACCGCGTTCGCTCGCGAGGGGAGGGGGAGGGGGTTACCACACGCGATCGCGCGCAGTCGCTGACCGCGCCGGGCGGAATTCTTCCACGCGAAGTCTCTCTGGCCACCGCGTCGTCGTCGTCTTCCTCTCGTCGAACGTAATCGACGCGAGATCGCCTGGCTTCTGACATTTGCGCCCGGCCGGAGGAGTTTCACGCTACGTCGAGAGGCTTCGTTGCGAAACGTCGCGCCGCGTCGCGACAGATCGGTCGAGTTTCGACACGTTGTTACGTTGCAACGGGTATAATTAACCTTCGCTTAGCTGCGAACGACGAGTTAACTCGTCGCGCGTGAAAAGCAGCCGCGACTTCTTACTCGAGGTCGTCTAAATCTTTTATTTTCGTGACGAAGGAAACGTGCTTGTAAATTTTATTACACTACTGATTTATTTTATTTGGAGTATTCTGACAATATTCCTTTTAGAATATTTATTTAGAATATTCTTGTTTTTTTGAATTTTAGAACATTAAATGGATATTTTAGAACATTCTGACTGGGCTCGAGTTCTTTCTAAATATCTTCTTGCTATTAATATTAACTGTTATTGATTAATTAATAATATGTAACAAAATGTAAAATTGAATTAAATGTTATTTATTAATGTAACTATCAATTTATTATAAATGTTATTTATACTTATTTATTTAAATTTATTTATATCATTAAATTACAAGTTTTCTTTCTTGTTTTGAAAAGTCAATAATTCTATCGTTCAACTCAGTTAATATCAATTAATTAATTAGTTGATATTAATTGAGTTGAACTATAAAATTATTGATTTTTCAAAAAAAAAAAAAAAACTATTGCGCTCTTTATAATTTACCTGTAATTTAATTCAATTTTCCGCCGTGTTTAAAATGTTCTGATTTATTTACATATAGGGAGAATAAAATAAAACGTACGTATGCAACAAGCACGATGTAATGTACCTTTCTTTTTTTCTTCTTTTCTATTCGGAACTGGGAAAAGAGGCACAGAAAGGAGGCGTGCGCGCGGACGCGACAGAGCCCCGGGATTAACGACAAATACGTCCCCCTCCCCCCCCTCCCCTCGACGCGTTCGAACACCTAGTCAGTCTTCTCCCCTCGCGGTAATCGCGAATATCCCCCTGGCACAGAGCGAGGAGAGACCGGCCGCCCGTAATACGCGGGATTTTTTGCGCCGCTTAGTCACTGCGAGCGCGCGGCCGATGACGGTTACACGTTTTCGAGCGACAGCCACGTCCGTGCGTGCGTGCATGTGCGCGCGAGACGCGGCGCATACGCACGCACACAGTGGCTGGCGCGTGAGCGCGGCCGCGCGTTTGTCGGCGGGGCTCCGCGTGGCAAACGCGGCGGCTCCTCGCGGAGGTGACGTGGCAGAAGGAGAGCCTGGCACCGCGCGTCGACGTGTGTTCCACCGTCAAGGTCTATCAGTTGCTAATCGAAAATCCCCCGCGTATTTTTCTTTCCAGTTTCGCGCGAGATAACCGTACGCATATATATATATATATATATATATATACACACACACACACGATTCGTACCGTGAAAAATTTGTTCAGTCGCCTCGAACCTCGAGGTTCGAGAGGATCGTCGCAGGGCAGATAACACGGAGAGATCTTATCGGGGAAGTCGGCCGGTCGGACGCGCGATAACGAGAAACGCGATAAAGAAAAAGGAAGAACGAAAGGAAAAAAAAAGGAAAGCAAAGCGAGAACAAGGGGGGAGGGGAGGGGAGAGACGGCGAACGTTAACAAAGAAATTGCCGGCGAGATCGAAAGAACCGGGTGTATCCGGTCAAACCGGGCTGCTTCGTTCGAGGAACGTAGAGGATTCTCGTCGCGTCGTGTCTGGCCGCGATAGGACGGAACATCGGGAGCGGTCCAACCGCGAACGCGGCTGGCCACGGAGCGACATATTCGGAGTGTACGAGGCGAAAACATCGCGAGCCAACGCTCGTGTATGTGTGCGTGTTCACGCACACACACACACACACGCGCACGCACGCACACGTATACGTAGCCAGAGGGTTGTACGTGTACGAAAGTTAGCTCGACTTGACAATCACGAAGGTTAGTCTTCGTTGCGCGTGCGTGAGAGGAGCGCGACGTTAGCTTTTACGGGCCCCTCGGGCCACACGATCGTCGATCGCCGTGGCATGCGGGTCCGCGAGGAGAGAGAGCACGAGAGGTGGAAGTGTCGCACGCAGCGGCGACCAGCTGCTCTCTCCTCACGGTGTGTGCCACAGGGCGTCGTCGTTCGCTCTCTCGCTCTCTCTTTCTCTCTCTCTCTCTCATATCCTTCTTTCTCTATATCCTTTCTGGACGTTCTTGTTCCCCCTACACAACAGCCGCGTGCAGTGCGTGCGTGCGTGCGTGAAGCAAAGTTCGCACAAAGGGGATACGGGTATATAACGCGAAGCGGAGAGAGGAGGCCCTCCGCGCGCCGTGGCCGATACACAACTACGCGGCAACGTCGCGTCGCGCGGTGTACGTTATCGCCGCGGTCGCCTCGCGGCACGTACACCAACGCGTGCGTACGTGTACGTACGTACGAATATCTACAGAAAACGCGGTGTACGTATATCCTGTATGCACGCTGCACGTGTACACGTACTACGTACACAAGTGTGTGTACCTGGGCCTGCCCGTCGATCCCTCGGGGTTCGCTTCTTCTCGCACGTACACGCGAGAAGCCGAGCGAGCGGACGAGCGAACGAACGAACGAACGAACGAACCAGCCAGCGAGCCAGCGAGCCAGCCAGCCAGCCAGCCAGGCAGCCAGCCGCGGCGGCGGCGGCGGCGAGGCACGGATGCGCCCTGCTTACGTATACACCGGTCCTTCTCTCCGTCTCGTTTCCACCAGCCGGCCCCTCCTTTTCCCACGAGCGGAGGCCTGGCAATATAAGCCGAGTAATATTACCGCGGGAAGAGCGGTAAGGTAACAGAGAGCCGCTGCTACGGACCGTTCCTTTCGAGAATTTACGAGCACACCACGGTCCGGGTGCCCGGAGAGTCCGACCCTCCTTCTCTCCCCCTCGGTCTCCCCCCTCGCCCCTCGTTCGTCGCTCTGCTCCTTCGTGCACTCCCGCTCTCTGTGTATGTACAGCTCTTTCTCTCTCTCTCTCTCTCTCTCGCGCGCGCGCTCGTTCTGTGTAGCGCGAGAGCCAGCAGGGTCGTTCTGGTCGTCTCGCGCCCCGCTATATACCGTATAGATGCGAAACGGCACCGCGCCACGGACCGTCAGCGTTTCCGTGCTATGCCTGGAACTCCGCCGGCCGCTATGCGAACTCGAATCTACGCGCTCCCATCCGTGCGGTACGCGCGTCCACGCGATTACCAGACGATGGACATCCTTATTAGCGGCGAAAGGTTATCGATGGTAAAAGCGAGTCGCGACGCGCGAGCCTCGTCGAGCGTCCTAGATACGCACACGCCTATACGTTGTGTGTGTGTGTGTGTGTGTGTATTACTCTTGCAAGTTCGTACTTGAGGTTAGGTTTGGGGGTTTTTAGCAGTCGTGACTCTAACGAAGTGGGTGATGTTCGAGGTTGTGTAGCTTTCATTGACACTGAACCTTAACAATGGATTTAAAAGTCTCATTTACAGTTTTACGTATTCGTTGGTACTTCTTTTAATTCTTGTGAAAGAATTTATGTATATTGCGCATTGTTAGATTGAGAATCGGCAATTACCTGTAGTCTTCTTGTAAACAGATCTTTATTTTACAATTGGCCATTCGATAAGTTATGGTAGAAATATATATAAAGTGTCGGTACGTTTAGAGTTAACCTCTCAGCTACTAAACGTCACTCTAACGGCTCGTTTGTTTCTCACAATCGGTCAATTCTCGCAATAATCGATTGAAACGAATTGTATTTTGAACAAAGCGAGATGTGAAAACGTGACAACTATATTTCGTCTGTAAACAAATGATCCTAAACGCGCATTGTGCACAAAATGTGTACAAGTGATTCGAACCAAAATTCGAAGCAGTATAATTACTCAGTGGCCCGATTTGAGAAAACTTTGCGACGAACTCTGTTGCAGCTGATGTTCCACTTCAAAAACGCGTTCGCATACTGCGGCGAGAGCATATCAGCTTTCGAACGACTTTCAAAAAAAAATTGACCGATGGACGTGAACGAACTTCTCGATTCTTCGAAAAGTAAAATTTCCGAAATATTTGTGCGGCTTGCTCGTCCTTTTCCACCAGTTGCCATCGTTATCCATGGAATACGACGCCATTGTTTCTTCACGATACAAATACATACAGCAAGCGTCTAATATCCTAAGATTCGCGATTGAGAGTATACGTACATATATATATATATATATATATATATATATATATATATATATATATACACACACATTCGCACGCATCTATGTACCTACGTAATTGAAGTGTTTACGCGTCAAAGCGCTCCGAATTGGCCGATATGCGAATATTATCGAATCGTTTACGCGGCGGGGGGAGGGGCAGCGCCCGCCCGCCCCTCCTCTCGCGCAGGTGTACACACGCACGTGCACACACCGCGAGTACAACCGCACTTTGCATCGTTCGCGCGTTTCTGCGTCGGTGGGTCAGCGGCGGCCGCGTTTCCGTCGCGAAACACTCGCGGTTTTCCGGTCGCGCGTGTGTCAGCGTGTGATACGTGCACACCTGCCGTGCGCGGATAAAGAGAGGGCGAAGAAGAGAGTAGCTGCCTCGTCGCGTCGACAAACTGATACGTATGTAACGTCCGGGTATCGGCGGCACTCGATAACGACCGATATCAGTTTGCGCCAACCAGCCGTTGGCCGGAGATGGCGGAATCGGAATATAATTTCTATAGGGTGATCGCCGAAAGACTGATCTACACGCGAAACAAAAAGTGAACATTTGGAAGCAAATTCTCTTTCGCTGGAATAGAAAAGAAACTCGATGACGTTTTTACTCGTTGCTGGAAATTTAAAATACGTCATTTTCGTCATTTTGTCTATATTTTGATCATTCATCTCTCTCTCTCTCTCTCTCTCTCTCTCTCTCTCTCTCTCGGGATTCAGCACCTTTTTCCGTGGTTTCCCATTTTTTTATGATAATATAATATATCATATGTTATCATAAATTGTATAGTATATTAATTTATATAATATAAATTATAATCATTTGTGATATATTATGTATATTATATATATTTATGATATATAAATTTAATTCGTTATTCTTTTAGAGGAAACTATTGAAGATGGTATAAAAAAACCTGAAAATACCAAAGAAAACATAAAAAATTACAAAATCAATGCTCATTATTGTCCATCTTATTATTGTTTCTTTTTTCTTACTTTTTGAAAATTGCCTACTTTCATGGAGAAAACATTGTTACACAGGCTTTCATTCGTATATATCGCGAAAAATTACCAACTACCAAAATGACGGATTTATAATTTTCCATCGAAATTTTATACATAATTTGCAAAATATTTAAAATTAACTTTTATTTATTTTTATATATTTACAATGTATTTCCAGAGATGTTAAAAAACAAAAGAAAAAACTTTGCGATGCAACGAAGCTTTATTTATGTATTTTACAAAAAAAGAAAAAAAAAATCATTTAACACTAGAACTACCGAAATGAAAAATTTATAATCTTCCATAGAAATTTTGTGAAGCAGTGTGTCTCCGTATTTATGAAACGATAACCTTCAGTATTTCCAGAGACTCGAATGACCGTCAGCGAAATGTACAAACTTACAAAGGTACATTTTATCGTCTCATAAATCTCTTGCCCCTTTTAACTTCTCTCCGCGTTTGAAAAATTTTACACTCTCTGATCGTTGGTTCCATCTCTAGAAATACACGAAAGGAAGCTTCACTTTCACTAACAACAAGCACTACGAAAATATCGAGATAACGAAAGTTACAAATTTTACTAACCGAAACGACAAATTTTCGTAGTCGCAGTGGTGTTCAACGTTGGCAACGCGTCGAACAAATCGATTTCAACCGATGCACGACGCGGATGACCGGACGCACGCCGTTCGCCCCTCCGGCAATTTTTCACGGCACCGTGAGATCTGGGCTGGGAAGGGGAGGGGGAGGGGGGCGCGTGATTTCCAGCCGGGAGGGGGGGGGGCGCCTCGCGGAGCTCGGCCGCTTCGCGGAGTCTCGCGGGGGGACTTCTTCTTCGGCAGAGCCGCGGCCCCTCTTTTTTTTTTTTTTTTTTTTTGGAATTCCCCGGAGTGTGTCTCCGGGGAAAAACGTAACGGGGCGACGAAACGGTGGCTGGAGGGGGGCGAGAAAGGGGGACAGAGGAGACGGAGACGAGAAAGCCACGCGAGTCAAAAAAGAAAAAAGAAAAAGAGAGAGAGGACGTCGAGGGTACGATGAATTCGATTTTAAACCAGTTTTTGCCGTGAGATCGATTGCTAGGCACCGAGACCACGATCGACACGTTGAAATTAACGTTTCGTTGCCGCGACTCTCATCCCCCCCCCCCCTCCTCCTCCTCCTCCATCGATAATCCACGAGACGTTGTTTTAAAACAACGTCAAGGTGGTAGTTTTAGAGTCCGGTTCGTTTCCACGATGCAACCGGCTCTTTGTTTTTTTTTTTTTTCTCAAGTTTCCACTCGTCTGACGCGCGCGCGCGCGCGCGCACGTGGTAGAAGAAAGAGGAGACGTTGCCCAGACGTTCCTTCCTCGAACGAAAGAGAGAGAAAGGTCGACACGCCATCGGCGGGTTACGTGCCTACCGGAGGGGAGGGCGAAAATAAAAGATTATAAATAACAAAAATACGTTAATTACGGGAGGAAACAATGTACTTACTACACGAAAGCTGTGCTCTTGCACTAGAATGACGTGCCACGCACGTCGAGAATTTTTTTCCCCCAAATTGCAACATTCTCTCAATTCTAAGTATACATTTAAATGTAACCCAGTGAAATGAAATGACAAGTTTATTATTTCTTGATCATTTCTCTCCAGCGATATCATACCGACGTGTTTAAAAAGTAAAAGAAAGCGACGAATTATTCTATACGGTTCGGTCACTCGTTATGGTCCGCAATCAGTTGCCAGCGCAAGAGGTTAATAGACACACCGTCCGTACGAAAGTCGTTCGTGAATTTTTTCTCCCTCGAAGGTTTCGTTATCGTCGTTTCGAACCGATGTCGAAGATGAGACTGTATTTTCGCTGTCTCTCTTTCTTTCTCTCACTCTCGAGGATTAGTCAATCCACGGCGGAGTTATTAACGGCGGGCAATTTCACTGTCACGGTCGCCAGTGTATCTTGAAATATTTTTTTTCAGCATTCAGTAGTCAATAAAAAAAAAAAGATGAGAGAAGTAAAGCAGATACAGGAAAATGTCAGGATGTCAGTGTTCTCTTAAAACAAGAATTTCCATTAGACATTTTTATACTGTTCAACCATTGAAAATTTATACGAAAGCATTATTTTCAAATTTATTTCCGACCGTCAATTGCAAATTTATGTAAATTTCTGTTAATTTCACTTCTCGAAGCAAGGAAATAAAATAAATTTCGAAGATTCGAGAATTTTGAGATTCGAAGCTTAACGACGTCGTTAACTTGCACTATTAAAGGATTATACTTTACAATTTTGCAGAACGATTGATTTCAAAAATTTTGTAATGACTGCAATACTGGCGGCAAATTTAATTATAATCTCTTAATTGTACAACGTAACGACGTCGTAAAGTGAAAATTATCGAACCTTAGACTTAATTTTATTTTGTAAGAAGGTTTATTGTTCGAAGCACATAGGTACAAGTCCTAAATTACTCTGTTGAAGGAAAGGGCGCAAATAGGAAAGGGAATATACTATATAAGTGTGGCGACAGAGGCATCCATATTCAATTTCTCGCAAGTGAACCAACTTTCGCTGCAGTATCTCAGTCATAACATACATACAGTCTCGCGAATATTGTGAAAACCAAAATGGTCGATAAAAAAACGTACGTTAACATCTGATGTTAAAACGATGGATAATTTGTTCTGAAATTCGTATATGAATCCAGAAGAGCGACGGATAATGAAGAACGTACTATTCCGGCTGCTTCTTCGAAAAATGTGGGTAATTCCGCAGTGAAACGCAGAAATAGAAAATCGCCACTTAAGATTGGACGGAAAATTCGAGTATGAAAAAAAAGTTAAACGAGTACTATAAAAAGTACTCGCCAATCATTTGTCAGCGAGCATTCAAGGATGCAATCGTTAAGATATTACGTAGCAACCAATTCACAAAGCGAGTTAACCGACTTGCTTGGTTTCGAAGCCATGGAACTCGTAGAGTATATCATTGAAAATCGAAGTAGCGTTGTCACTTTGAATTTCACTGTGGAAAAGAAATCTAATGCAACCAGATATTTCGAGGAAGAGGACAATTTATGGGAAGGAATAGAGAAAAGATGGCGAGGCAGAAGGAAGACTGGAAAAAAGAATTTTAGTGAATTCATTTACTAAAATCTGTCGTGATGACATTTTAACGATATTACATAGTCAAGTGTATTTTATGAGTGTAATGTACAGTATCGTGTGTGAATGTACGATATGTGTGTGTGTGTATGTGTGTCGTGTTTGGTGTGTTGTCATTTGTTTCAAGACTGTGGCGGGAAAGAAACCGCAGTGTGATTAGAAAGAGAGAGAGAGAGTGTGAGAGCGCGAGAAATCAAATGTAACTATATTTCAGTTCATTATTTCATGCTGTGATTCACTCACAATGTTAACTATAGTACATCGATCAGTTGTTTATGAATGAAAATTTTGTAAAATGGTAATTGTAATTTTTTAATTATACCCTTGCAATGTAACAAGTTTCGAACTTAATTTTAACAAACATCCACCCGTTTTGAAATATTTTCGAACAGCATTATTTTTAAATTACTTTCTAAAGTTATGTCAGTAATAACCTATTTGGAAAATAACAAAATTATACTATCATGTTACTTTCAATTCTCAAATAAATAGTTTAACTTTCTCAAACAATCAGTTCTACAACTTATTACTTTCCCAATTATTATTTGCGTGGCTTCAAATCCCTTTAATCGACCAAACGATCTATCAACGTACTATTTAACCTCTTACGCACGTCGAGAATTTTTTCTCCCAAAATTGTAATATTTCCCCAGTTTTAAGTGTATCCAAGTGAAACGAAATAGGCAAGACAAATTATAAATTTATTACTTCTCAATAATCTCTATCCAGCGATATCGTACCGACGAGTTCAATAGAAAAGGAAAGCGACGAATTATCGTGCACGATATGGTCACTCGTTACGGTCCGCGAACCAGTTGCCAGCGCACAAGGGGTTAATACGATTAATCTCTCTGTGGAGGAAAGGTAATTAATACCTTTCCCGCCGATAGTGTGTCGAGTAGGAAAAAAAAAAAAAAAAGAAAAAAAAGAACACAAGATAGAGAGAAAAAGGGACGAAAGATACTGACGC